>JAWNNJ010000151.1:0-10044 GCA_035045125.1 Hypselothyrea guttata
AAACGCGTAGTTGCCCAAAGGGATAGCTCTTTTAATGGCACCGAGCTATCATGGTAGGGTGGGGTTACAACCGCTCCAGATTTTGGAGTAGTTTTAAACGGGCTACTGTGTTTTCAACTTGCTATGCCTGCTGAGCTTCCTCCGTCCTTTCTTATCCTTTCCCGTTAATTAGTTGTTAGGCAATCTGAGCACGTGAATTCTATTTATATTTGGTGCAGTGGATAGAGAGCCGTTAGATAGGTGGTACTAATCGAACCACACCCTCATTGCCGACGATACTGAGCCGGAAACAAGCGCGTGCTACCTACTGCCTTCTACCCTGTAATATCAGCTCTACGATTTTCAACTTATCCGTTATCTACTACAATACATAAATATAAATAATGGCGCCCAACGTGGGGCCCGATCCGGCAAGGTCCCGAATTAAAATAAACATTAAAAAAGTCATTAACACCTTCTGACTTCGTCCAACTAATTAACATCCTTTTTTGTGTTCGTGTTTTTGATAGCGGTGATTCTATTTCAAGCTTTATATCTAAAGTTCAGACATTCCGTTGTTAAAACACAACCCTCCTTTCACCATATTATTAACAATCAAATGGAAATAGTGCTGCTTAGATTAGATAGTTATGCCTATCCAATGATGATAATATGATGTGTTTCAAGATATTGGTAAATGATTTGTAAGACAAAGTTTGCTCAGATTATATGGCTATATCTTTCTACTAATCATTGCAATTATCTTTGAAACAGCTTGAAGAATCAAGAGAGTTAAGCGATATGTTAGAGAACCATCAAATTCGCTTCCTTGATTCAAATAATTCAATGATTCAAATGCGTAATGAACCTTCTTTACGAAACGAAAGTTTATTCCTATGTTTTATCCACCTTGTTCTTTCTTCTGATTCTTTCATTCCTAATTTTTTTCTCTAGTCAACTTTGCTATTTTTTCTCTTTCTCGCTATATTCTTTTGTGACAGCGTGCATGAGCTAATCACTCGGATTATACTAATTTTTGGAAATAATATCTTTTATTTAAAAACGGTGTACCAGTTTTAGTAACATCACATGATATCTAGAGGTATACAACAAATGGTATCAATGGTCACAAAAGAATCCTTCCGTCTCTATTGTTCTTCTTTCTCTTCTTCCTTCCTATAACAAATGTCTTTATGCTCAGCAGGTTAGTAACGAAAATCTCTGCAACTACCCATTGTCCATGGAAGTAATTCATGGCTCCCAAAATTTTTCTATGAACCGATCGTTTGATTAAAACCCATATTATCTATTTTCTATATATATAAAATTTTTTGCTAAATCAATATCTCGTATTATTATGTCTGTGGCTCGAAGTTGTGAAAACCTTTCTAAAGATACCTATTGCTTTATCTGTATGAAAGTAATTGAAACCTCAGATCAGTTATTATCAACCAGTTGTAGTCATACGTTTCACTGGAGTTGTTTTAACTCAAGAGTGGCGAACCGCAAACGTTGTCCTGTTTGCCAATCTACTTTACAGTCGTCCTTATTAAATTTAACTCTGAATACGGAGTTAAGTCAGTCCACGCAGAGTTTAACGGACGCTGCAATGCCGACCCTTACTCGTCATCAGCGAAGGCTCGGAGACCAAAATTTAGAAGAAATGCAGTCAGCTACAGAAGAGACTGCAGGCAGAGAGTCTACGTCAATGCCTAATTTACAGCAAATGTTGGCAGATTCTTTAGCAATAGCGACAGCGAAACAATCAGAAATGATTGCCCAGACGATAGCCACAGGCTTCCAAAGCATGCTAACAGCGTTAACCTTAAGGGACGAACCCTCGCGTTCACCCCCACAGACTAACGAACCAATAGATATTCCGCGAGCGTCTTCAAGTAGGCCACGATTATCTCCGACAACTACTGACATTCGTTTAGACCGGATAAGTCAGATTATGGGGAATTGGAGGTTGAAATTCTCGGGAAGATCGGGCATGAGTATAGAAAACTTTCTATACCGGGTCGAAGCGCTAACACACCAGACCCTAGAAGGCAACTTTTCTTTGTTGACAGATAATATTGCTATCCTGTTCGAAGGATTTGCCAGTGACTGGTATTGGCGATACCATAAGCAAGTATCTCCAATACAGTGGCCTGCCCTATGTACTGCTTTACGTTCTCAGTTCAAAGAAGAGCGAACTGACGTGAGCATTCGCGACGAAATACATCGTCGAAAGCAGAAAGAGGGTGAGACTTTCGACGAATTTTACGAAAGTATTATTCTTTTGGTTGACAAATTGTCAGTACCCCTCTCAGATGCTTCTTTACTGGAATGCATACGTTCCAATTTACTGCCAGAGATACAACATGAGTTGTTATATCAACAGATAGTTAGTATCTCGCATTTACGCCAGATCATCCGTACTAGGGAAAGCTTCATGAGCACCCTTAAACCTGCCGTACGAAAACCGCTTCCGGCACCGCGTCGTTTTATAAACGAGGTGGAAGTTGTTACTGACAGCGAAGTTGAGGAAGAAGATGTCGCTGCAATCGAGCTAAAATGCTGGAATTGTGGAAAGGGTGGACATCGCTACCAAGATTGTTCGGAAGAACGGGTAATCTTTTGCTACGGTTGTGGCAAGCGTGGCGAATATCGACCTTCGTGCCCAAAATGTAGCGGGTCAAAAAACGTGCAGAGCCGTGCACCTTTGAAAGGGGCACGCAGACTGATGGTTTCGAAAGCGACCAACACCAACTAGACGTCTCAATTGCGACGCAAACTTCCCCAGACGAAACATTTTTACCTGACATTTCTTACACGGAACAAATTATTCCTTCTTATCAAGTAGACGAACCTTCTAGAACTAATAGTCAAGAACGTTCGTCTCAACGTCTCAGCAATTATTTTAATCGGCTTCAAATTGAAAAATCTCTGCTGGTTTCATCCATACGTGCTCCTGATGTAAGGCCATATGCCAGAGTTCAGTTGTTAGGTCGTTCAGTATCAGGATTGATGGATACGGGAGCTACTATCAGCTGTATTGGGGGTGAATTGGCAGAGGAGGTTATAGCGGAAGAAATACCGTACAAAATCCTTAATTCCAACGTGCAAACTGCCGATGGAAAGGCCCAAACCATTGTGGGTAAACTTCATACGGAAATTGAATATAACGGTAACACCAAAAGTATTACCTTTTATATTGTACCGTCTTTGAAGCAATCGCTATACCTCGGCATAGATTTTTGGACCGAATTTGATTTACTACCCGATTTTAACGAAGAGTCTGCACAACTAGCTGCTATCGACACGAATGTATTTTGTTCGTTGTCAACTTTACAGAAAAAACAGCTCGACGATACCATTCAGCAGTTTCCTTCATTTGTGGAAAAAGGTTTAGGTAAGACGACGCTGTTATCTCACTCGATTGACGTCGGTACAGCCGAACCAATAAAACAGCGGCACTATCCTGTATCTCCAGCTATCGAGAAACTAATGTATGAGGAGTTAGATCGGATGCTCGCTTTAGGAGTAATAGAAGAATCGGAGTCAGCATGGTCCTCTCCAGTCGTGTTAGTTCGGAAACCGGGAAAAGTGCGTTTGTGTTTGGATAGCCGCAAGGTTAATCAGGTTACGCGTAAAGATGCCTATCCCATGCCGATTATTGAGGGTATTCTTAGTCGATTGCCCAAAGCCGAGTTTATCACCAGTCTGGATTTAAAAGATGCCTATTGGCAAATTCCTCTTGAGGCAAAATCGAGGGATAAGACAGCTTTCACCGTACCAGGTAGGCCGCTTTACCAGTTTACGGTAATGCCTTTTGGTCTTTCCAACGCTCCTTCGACCATGTCGAAATTAATGGATCGAATCATACCCGCTTCGTTGAAAAATGAAGTGTTTATTTACTTGGATGATTTGTTGATAGTATCCGATAGTTTTGAGCGGCATACGACCGTCCTTCATGAGATAGCTACTAGTCTAGACAAAGCTGGCCTTACCATTAATGTCCAGAAAAGTAAGTTCTGTATGAAGGAGGTGAGTTATTTAGGACACGTTGTTGGTAACGGAACAATAGCCATGGATACCGAGAAAATATCGGCCATTTTGGACTATCCGCCACCACGTTCAGTTAAGCAACTGCGTCGGTTTTTGGGAATGACTGGGTGGTACCAGAAATTCATTCGCAATTTCGCCTCTATTGCAGCCCCACTAACCGATTGTCTTAAAGGCAAGAGCCGCTTTCAATGGACTGATGCTGCTAACGATGCTTTCGACACCTTGAAAAAGGAAATGTGCGCAGCTCCAGTATTGCATACACCAAACTTTGCACGTCCATTTTATATTCATTGTGATGCTAGTCACACGGGTGTTGGGGGCGTGTTAATACAGATTAATGACGACGGAGATGAGGTTCCAATCTCATATATGTCCAAAAAGTTAAATCCGTGTCAGCGCAACTATTCTGTTACAGAAAAAGAGTGCCTGGCCGCGATTTTAGGCATCAAGAAGTTCCGTCCATATGTCGAAGGACATCCATTCACGGTTATAACCGATCATGCGTCCTTGAAGTGGTTAATGAGTCAAACCGACTTAAGCAGCCGACTTGCTCGATGGGCTTTGAAACTTCAAGGATACGATTTTAGCATTCAGCATCGTAAAGGTTGTAAGAATATAGTTCCCGATGCTCTTTCCAGGACTCATACCGAGGACCTTTCGAGTATCGAAGTCGATTCTTGCATAGACTTACAGTCTCCACATTTCCAATCGCCTTCGTATAGAGATTTGATAGCCCAGATTGAGAAAAATAGTTCCTCAGCGTCACAGGTTAAAGTTGTGGATGGGTATATCTATCGAAGAGCTGAACATGCTGTCGACGAAAAATTAGCTGACGATGCGGTATGGAAATTGTGGATTCCGGCGGAATTGGTGCCCACTGCCTTACAGATAGCGCATGACGACCCTTTAGCCTCACATGGTGGCATTAATAAAACGCTAGAGAGACTGCGGCGATATTATTTCTGGCCTAATTTAGTCACTGATGTTCGTAACTATATTAACAAATGTGAAATTTGTAAAAGTACGAAACATCCGAACCAAACGTTAAGACCACCATTAGCTAAGACGATAACGACCCAAAGGTTCTTCCAAAAATTGTATGTGGATTATTTAGGTCCTTATCCGAGATCTAAGACTGGAAATATCGGTATATTCATTGTGCTTGATCATTATACCAAGTTTCCATTCATAAAAGCCGTGAAAAAGTTTTCCGTGGATGCGATTCTCCCATATATTGAGGAAGAGCTGTTCCACTGTTTTGGGGTGCCTGAGACGATTGTATCGGATAATGGTGTACAATTTAAGTCTCATGCCTTCAACAAATTACTTAGCCATTACGGAGTGCATCATGCCTACACAGCAACATATGCTCCCCAGGGTAACGCTTCAGAAAGGGTTAATCGCTCCATTATTGCTGCGATTAAAGCATATATTCATCCCAACCAAAGCAACTGGGACGAGAATCTTAGCAAGATTTGTTGTTCGCTAAGATCTAGTGTTCATACGGCAGTAAATCATGCTCCTTACAGACTGGTATTTGGCCAACACATGGTTACCCATGGTTCTAAATACGAAATACTGCGACGTCTTAGGTTGTTGGAAGATCGTTCCATATCGTTTGATCACGACGATTCGTTAAACATCATGCGTGACCAAGCGACTCAAAGCATGATCAAACAACACGATCGCAACGAAGCCGCGTATAATAAGCGCAGTAGAGAAGTCTCGTATAAGGAAGGGCAGGAAATTTTTCGTCGTAACTGGCAGCAAAGTAATTTTGTGCGTGGTTTTAGTGCTAAACTAGCTCACCCTTTTGTTAAAGCTCGAGTAAGAAAGAAACTTGGTTCTGCTTACTACGAAATTGAAGATATGCAGGGAAATCTAGTAGGTAAATATCACGCCAAGGACTTGAAACAGTAATGTCCAGTTACAAGCGTGTATCATCCTTGTCGACCCCGCCAAGTCTGATTTTAGTGGGGGGGATTTGAAATGGCGCTTGTTACTGGCCACATTTATTTTTCTTTGCATTTTTAAGAACTATCGCATCATTATATGGTCGATAGTTTTAATTAGGTACCATGACCCGATATCATGTATATCGTTATGCCGCCACCTTGACTTCAATGCAACTCTGCATTGAAGAGCGCTCTGCAGCAGTGACATTTGACACTGAACTGAAATTTTTTCACTTCCGTTTTGCTTGTGAGCTACAACTGACGATCAGCAGCAGCGACTTGTGAAAAATAAGCGAAAAAGTGTTTTTGTGCACACGTGCTGGCCGAAATAAGCCAAAGTGTCGATTCTGTGGAGTGCATCCATGCCCAAGTGAGTGAAAGAACCCATTATATTACTAAATTGGTATAGTAATGGAGTTGCACTCTCTTTTAGGTTATCGCAGTGAGCATTAAATCTGTGCTGCACGCCTTGCGACTCATCTGTGCTGCAAGCCTGTGTTGTGCCTCCGTGCCGTAAATTTGTGCCTGTGCTCTGTGCATCTTTGGCAGCTACGGTTGGCGGAGCGGCGTGTGTGCGTACCGCACAACCACGCGGAGCGGCGTGTGGGGTGGCAATCCGGTGCGAGGCTTCTGTGCCGTAGACGTGAGCTGTACGCCTGTGCTCAGTGTATCTTTGCCGAATACGGTTGGCAGAGCGGCGTGTGTGTGTACCACACAACTACGCGGAGCAGCGTGTGTGTGTACCACACGACCACGCGGAGCGGCGTGTGTGGTGGCAGGCCAGGTGTTGCACACTGCATACTTGCATGTGCCCTGGTCATCTCTATTCACCCAGCGTACACTGGTCAAGTAAGCAACAATGTTAATAAAAATCCTGAAATTGTTGCTAATTGGTTTTCTGATTTAGGTTATACCCTTGTGGCAGCAACACCCCCTTGCTTTTGCATAAGGGGTATCGTCGACTACGATCAGCAAAGCATCAAACCTCACCAAACACATCAAAAGCATCAAACATCCTCGAATACATCAAACACACACAACCACAACAAGACATAACGCCTCTTTTTGGAAAAGGCGAAAAACATACAACATTTAGTTATCATTTAACTTAACCTAACTTAATTTTTATAGTTAATTTCTTTATTTTTCCTTATTTTTTATTTTATTTAATCCTTACCCCCTTTATTATTTCAAAACAACAAATTTTGTTGTAGCTAATTGCAATTATGTTAATTTAATTCCTTTATTTTGCTATCATTTCCCTTTTCTCCTTATGATTTGGTTTGCTAGTTGAATTATTTTTATTGTTTTGGTTTATTTTGTAGCTAAATGGCTTATCGCTAACATAATTTTTTAGTAGTTAGTTTTCTTGCTTTTTTTCTTTTTTATTATTTGCATTTATTTCCTTTGCATTTTCTTTATTTTTGATTTTAATCCATTCGGATTACATTCTTACCTTAATTACATTACACTCTTAACACACTCACACATACACACATACACACTCATTCATACATGTATTAAACAGCTGATTTGCTGCGCGATGTGTTGGAGTTAAAATGAATAAAAATACAAAAGGAAATAAAATAAAATTAACTTAAAATACTGTTTATATTCTAGAATAAATATTAATTATTAGGGTTTATTATTAATAGTATTTTCAGGCCTAAATAGATATGTATATATAAAACAATGTATGTATATATATATATATATAAATAATATATACATGCATTAATTTCACAAGTATCGGAATGAGGGCATTGGCATAGGGTAATTTATATTTGTTTGCATATGTTTTCCTACCCAGCTGTGTTTACGACGGGGCCCTATCGGATAAGCACAGGTAAGTGCTAAAACAAATATATTTAATTTTACCATTATGCCAATAAAATTATAAGAGTGGTAACGATCGATCGATAACATCGATAACATGTCCTTTTACGAATTCTTTGCCACTCGATCGTATATTTCAATTCCACAATTCCAATACAGTTGTTAATGTTATGTTTGCGATTTGCAAACTTTTTATATTGCGAGAATACAAAATTAATCGCCACCGAATATCGTTAACTATCGCATTTATTACATTTATTACATTTATTACCTATATTAAATAAAAGAAAACGAACTTACAAGAATACTACGCAGATAATGAAATAAAAGAATGCGATAATGATAGAAACAGTTTAAGAAAACCAAAAATAAAACTAAGCAAACATATAGTAGTGAAACGAAACGATAGATACTGAATAAATACCCCCTTTAAAATTGTAAAATTAAATGAAGTCTTAAAAATAGCCAAAAAGAAAACAATGAATATACAATGTTAACGTTAAGTAAAGACAATTATGCTGTTTAATTAATTCTTTTATTTTTTGGGAGTCATGAAGAGCCGATATGTGACAATGGGGTAAACGCGTAGTTGCCCAAAGGGATAGCTCTTTTAATGGCACCGAGCTATCATGGTAGGGTGGGGTTACAACCGCTCCAGATTTTGGGAGTAGTTTTAAACGGGCTACTGTGTTTTCAACTTGCTATGCCTGCTGAGCTTCCTCCGTCCTTTCCTATCCTTTCCCGTTAATTAGTTGTTAGGCAATCTGAGCACGTGAATTTCTATTTATATTTGGTGCAGTGGATAGAGAGCCGTTAGATAGGTGGTACTAATCGAACCACACCCTCATTGCCGACGATACTGAGCCGGAAACAAGCGCGTGCTACCTACTGCCTTCTACCCTGTAATATCAGCTCTACGATTTTCATCTTATCCGTTATCTACTACAACAGACAGGGCTAAACCGACTCACCTCGTCTGCCTGATCAAGAATATATATAGTTTATGGGGTCTTCGCCTCCTTCTGCCTGTTACATACACCCCGACAAAGTTAATAATAATACAGTAGAATCCGGTTATAACGACGCCGCTTATAGCGTCCGTCCGGTTATTGCGACGAAAACTCGATGGTTTGGTTGGTCCCCATACAAACTTATATGAAACGGCCTCCGCTTATAACGACTCCGCTTTTAGCGACAAACCGCTTATAACGACGAGATTTTTAGACCCTGTACTTTGAAAAAGTACAAAAGGGTCTATTAACTTAGTGCAAAGAGGAAATGTGTGTAACACCCAAAAGGAGGCGTGGCAGACCCCACAAAGTATATATATTCTTGATCAGGACGACAAGCCGAGTCGATATAGCCATGTCCGTCTGTCTGTCTGTCTGTCTGTCTGTCTGTCCGTCTGTCTGTCTATCTGTCCGTCTGTCTGTCTGTATGAACACCTAGATCTCAGCAACTATGAGAGCTAGAAACACCATATTCGGGATTTAGGTTCCCCTAATCAGTAAGCAGCACGAGTTTGTTTTAGATTTTGGATACCACCTCCCCTTTCCCCGCAAACCGCAAAAAGCTACTGCAGCCACAGCTTTGAAGTTATTAACTTGTAATTTGGTATATAACTAGCTTATGGCATTATCTATTGATTCTGTGAATTTCGTTACGATCGGATAAGAAACAGCGAAAACATGGAAAAGACAATAAGCGTCACTCGGCAGAGGGGGGTATGTCGCATGCACGCGCATACGTAGCTTGCCTCTATGTGTGAGTGTGTGTATGTGCAAGTGAGTGAGTGATACGTGTGTGTGTGTACATTTTAAACAAAGTACAGGGTCTCCTACTGTCGGTTACGTCCGACTGTAGCCTCCGTCCCACTGATCTGCCCCGTCCATATATTTCAATTTCAATTCAATTTTTCATTTCAATTCAACCGGATATTGCGACGTGCCGAACAAAAAAAAAACTTTAAAGAGGAAAATTTGATTTCTTTAACAATGCTAAAAGAATCAAACAAAATCATGGATTTTGTGTTTTTTCAATACGAAAAAGAAACAAAATCATGGATTTTGTCTTCCGGATATAACGACGTCGGTCCCTTGAATGTCGCTATAACCGGATTCTACTGTATTAATAATTTCCCATTTTTCAATGGGTACAGGGTATACAAAAATAGAGGACAGCAGACGGGGACTTTCCCGGCATTTTGTTAATGCATTATTTC
>JAWNNJ010000152.1:0-11809 GCA_035045125.1 Hypselothyrea guttata
CGTTTTGGGCTTGGCCTCCTTTTGGGCCTTGGCGGATGCTGACAATTTGAACGAACCACTTGCTCCTTTGCCTTTTGTTTGGATTAGTTTTCCATTGGCCACAGCAGTCTTTAAATACTTCTTGATGAACGGGGACAGCTTCTGGGCATCGCATTTGTATGTGGCACTGATATACTTCTTGATGGCCAAAAGCGACGAACCACTACGTTCCTTGAGGCTCTTTATCGAAGCGTCAACCATTCTAGCTGGATTCTAGCTGTATGTATAGTTAATTCCTTATCTATATATAACTTATATAAATAGGTGGAAAATATATACATTTTCATACGAATTAAATGCAGTATTCAGAGTCGATGGTATATTTGATAGTTCAAAATTTTTATTGTTTAGAGAGTTAATGAATAACATTTTATCGAATTGAATAAAAATAAAAAATTCTGTTTTCATATATTTAAGAAAATTGTTGAATAATATATAATTTTATAAAATTTAATACAAGTAAAAAATTCTGTTTTCATTTATTTAAAAAAAAGTTGTTGAACGATGCCAACAACACGCGGTGTTCCCAAGCGGTCCCCCATCTAAGTACTAACCGCGCCCGACGCTGCTTAATTTCGGTGATCGGACGAGAACCGATGTATTCAGCGTGGTATGGTCGTTGGCGAATGCTGAGCGTTTGAATTCTGCTTTTGTAACACGCAAACAAACCAAACATAGCAAAATGGGAATGCTGATGCCTTTATATTTTTAATACCTTTCGACTCGAACACAACTGTACCGTCCAAAATCATGGAAATTATTAAGCGGCATTTGACTCAATAGTTTTTTCTTTTCTACATATTTTACTCCACAATTCCACAAAATATAGTTTTGTTGTATTTTTTTTTCATTTATTTTGTACTTAAAATATATTGCAAATCAAATTCTTTTGAGAGTATGTGGTCGTCCTGAAAAGGACGGTTGGATATGTACATGTTCTATTATTTCAGAGTGTGGGTGGGTGATTTAGGCCTTCTTCTCGGTCTTCTTGGGCAGCAGAACCGCCTGGATGTTCGGCAGCACGCCGCCTTGAGCGATGGTGACGCCCGATAGCAGTTTGTTCAACTCCTCGTCGTTGCGGATGGCCAGCTGCAGATGGCGAGGGATAATTCTTGTTTTCTTGTTGTCCCTTGCAGCATTGCCAGCCAACTCCAACACTTCAGCGGCCAAATATTCCATAACGGCAGCCAAGTACACAGGAGCACCAGCACCAACACGCTCAGCATAGTTGCCTTTGCGGAGCAGACGATGAATACGGCCCACGGGGAACTGGAGTCCAGCGCGATTGGAGCGCGACTTTGCCTTTCCCTTCACTTTGCCACCTTTTCCACGACCAGACATTTTTCGTTATTTATTTATTTCACTGAACTGAACACACAAATGCAGATAGATGCGGATGCAGACTTATGTCGCTGTATTTATACTTTTCTTACCGAGCAACTCTTTCAGTTTAGGGTGACAATCGAGGTGTGCTGTGCCTGCTTTTAAAACGAAAACGTTGCTCAAACAAAAGTATAAATACGAAGCGAGTTCGCTGCGATACACTCAAAGTGAATTGTGTGTGAAATTCAAGTGAAAACTAATAATAAAAATGCCGCCCAAGACTAGTGGAAAGGCAGCCAAAAAGGCTGGCAAGGCTCAGAAGAACATCACCAAGAGCGACAAGAAGAAGAAGCGCAAGAGGAAGGAGAGCTATGCCATCTACATTTACAAGGTGCTGAAGCAGGTCCATCCTGATACTGGAATCTCATCAAAGGCGATGAGCATCATGAACAGCTTTGTGAACGACATCTTTGAACGCATTGCTGCCGAGGCATCCCGATTGGCCCATTACAACAAGCGCTCCACCATAACCAGTCGCGAAATCCAGACCGCTGTGCGTCTTCTGCTCCCCGGTGAATTGGCCAAGCACGCCGTTAGTGAGGGAACCAAGGCCGTAACCAAGTACACCAGCTCCAAGTAAATTGCAGCTCAGAGTGCAGTTACAATACGAGTTACGACTAAAAGGCCCTTTTCAGGGCCACAAACTATTTCTTCAAAGACTTTAAATTTTCTAATAAATTAAATACAAATCCCATTCATAAATTCAAATAAAATTAATTTATAAGGGAATTTTAAAGCTGCTGTACCAAAAATGTTCTCGCATAATGGGTTATTTATTATTATAATTGACTATATTATTGATCAAATCGCAAAACAAATAATTTCACCTTATAGACAATATTTTGATATATTTTTTAACCTACCAAAGTCAAAGATAAAATCAAGTTTCAACGCGAATTTAAAAAATCTTCTGTTTTACTATTGTATTTATCTACCTTTTTAATAAACGAATATATATATTGAATATTTCGTTCTCTTGAGAAAACTTTGTAGTCCTGAAAAGGACTGTTAGGTAACAAACTTCATAAGGCTGAAATTCGTGCATTTATATTATATTGATATATTTATTTCTTTGCTGCGGCTTTTGCCTTTGGCTTCTTGACAGCAGCTTTTTTCGGAGATGCTGCCTTCTTGGGCTTGGCAGTTGTCTTGGGCTTCGGCGCCTTTGGCTTGGCTGCACTCGCCTTGGGTTTGGCAGTGGTGGACTTGGATGTGGACTTGGCCTTTACGGTACCAGTTTTCTTTGCATCCTTAGCCTTTGCTTTCTCCGCCTTCTTTTTCTCTACGCTCTTTTTGGTTGTGGCAGCCTTGGAAGCGGGTTTCTTTCCAGCAGCTGCTTTCTTTGTAGAGGTAGTGGTGGTTTTCTTCTTAGCTGCAGCTGCAGTCGAGGTGCTCTTTTTCACCTTTTTCTCCAAAGAAGCCGTTTTGGGCTTGGCCTCCTTTTGGGCCTTGGCGGATGCTGACAATTTAAACGAACCACTTGCTCCTTTGCCTTTTGTTTGGATTAGTTTTCCACTTGCCACAGCAGTCTTCAAATACTTCTTGATGAACGGGGACAGCTTCTGGGCATCGCATTTGTATGTGGCACTGATGTATTTCTTGATGGCCAAAAGCGACGAACCACCACGTTCCTTGAGGCTCTTTATCGAAGCGTCAACCATTTGCTGGGTTGGTGGATGCGATGCTGGAACAGGCGCCTTCTTTACCTTCGCTGCTGCTGGAGCCTTTTTAGCAGCCACCTTCTTCTCAGCCGAGGCTGGTGGGGCGGCCGCGGGAGAAGCCGAGGTTGCAACTGCTGGATCTGACATTTTTTATAACTTCACTCTTTCAATTTCACAATAAGAACGTTGAATAAGAGGAAGACCGTTAATCGCACTCTCGAAGAAACCTAAGTGAGAATCGAGTAGGGGAGCCGAACGCGAATGTTTGTGGCAATGAATGTTTATGATCGAATGGTTAAGATTCATGATATTTTTAATAAATAATACAATATATTTGTATTTGCTATAATATACACGTGTAAATAAAATTAGTTTATTAAATATTCAATGTATTTAATTTTAATTAAATCCATATGTAATTACAAACACATACGTTTTAATGGGCGCTCAAAATTCAACTACGTGTGGTAATATAAAGTGACGCCTAATAAATTAATTAATTTAAATGTAAATAGAATAGTTATTGAGTAATTGTAATTTTTAAAAGAATGCTGGAATATTTGTTAATGATCCCAAACCAATGTAAGCTAAAAATATATTGGGTTTCAATATAAAAAGTTAACTCAAAGACAGGCATGTCTTGCGAAACACTCAAATCTTGAATGCAAGTAGAGTTAATACATTACTCTTAATTTGTATTAATTCGGTTCTCTTGTTATAAGTTTGCTTATATTTTTAAATTACCTATTATTTATTCTATTATTCTGTATATTTATTAATGAAATACAATCTCTATTAAATCACATTCAACAGTCAAATTAGGAATAGACCTTATGCCACTCAAACAAATATGTGTACGATGCACTTCAATTGATGGTCTTGAAATAGACAACGTTAGTCGAGAGCATTGGAATAATCAATTCAATAAGCCTTAAATATTGTGATTAAATATTAGAGGAAGGCTGATAATATTCAAGATTTAATTAATATGCGCAAAGAAATGTACAGCGACCAACCATGTCATTTATTGTTTATTGTATTTACATAGAAACAGAAAACGACGATGGGTTTTAAAGCTAAAACCATTAAAATTTAATTTAATCTGAGATCGTCCCAACACTATTTGGTTTCGCTACCTGATGTTGGTTGCCAATTGCAATAGTAAAACGGAAAGGACTACTAAGATTGATTCAAATTGAGCAAAAATGCGACAGCATTGTATATTGAATGCTGATTAATTCATTCGAATTTAGTAATTGGCTAACATAATAACTGGCAACTAAATATTCAAACTTAATACACTCTCTTTAGACCCAATAATTATGAACAGACTAATTAACAACTTTATTAATTTAATAAACGAAAAGTTAAGTCTTTTTGTATCTGATTGGTGGTCCTGAAAAGGACCGATTTGTTTGTATTTATTTGAATTCGAAGAGTGTTCCCAACTTAGGCACGTTCGCCACGGATACGTCTGGCCAATTGAACAGTGTTGCCAGGTATTGAGCGCTTAAATAGGCTAGATTTTGCGTAAAAATAGGCTAAAATAGGCCAAAAATAAAAAAAAAATATGCTAAAAAACAAGCTATATATTAAAATGCACGAAAATGTACCAAATTATACGAATTTTAATGCCTTTATTCAATTAAACAGGTTACAAAATTGTCTTTTCTATTAAGACAGATATTTTGGTTGTATTAGTCCCAAGTTGTTGACTAATTTTCTGCATTTTTTGGGACGAGGAATTCGCCTATCAATTTTGGGATACCAAATTCTTGGAAAATTTCATTATAACAGCAAGACTCTTCTTCGCAACCGGGAAATGCCGCGGCTCGCCGCCCACTACCCATTTTGGAGTTATTAAATCAATTTTATAATATACCTAAATAATTTAACAATATTTAAGTGAAAATGCCACGAAGATTGGAATCAGATGCCCCTATTAAAAAGTATGGCCAAGCCAAATGAGCTCTCTCGAAAAAAAATAAATAAAAAACGGTAAACATAACATAAAAGTAATATTTGTGAATGATATAAAATACAAGACTTATCATTTAAGACCAAAATTATGAATTTTGGATGTATAACAAGCCAGTTATGATCGGACAAAGTTGTCAATTTTAAGTGTGCTATATCTATGGCCATGGCTGTATATAGTTTGTGGGGTCTGGCACGTCTCCTTCACCCTGTTAAATACATTATGACAAAGTTATTAACCCTGTTTTTCCCATTTTTCAATGGGTACAGGGTATAAAAATATGCTACAATATTTTTAAAAATATGCTAGATTTATGGCTATAGGCTATTTACAAATTTTATAGGCTAGATCATTTAAAAATAGGCTATATCTAGCCTGAAATAGGCTAAACTGGCAACACTGCAATTGAATGTCATTGCTCTTCGCGCCATTTTGTGCGAGCGAGCGAAAGTATCGTTCGTCTCTCTCGAGTTTTCGTCCTTTTTTGGTATAAATAGAAGCGGCGAAGTCCAAAATAGCATTAGTTTGCCTGTGGCAGTTGTGCAGTGAATAGTAAAATACAAAGTGAAAAAAAATGACTGGTCGTGGGAAAGGAGGCAAGGGCTTGGGAAAAGGTGGCGCCAAGCGTCATCGCAAAGTGCTGCGTGATAACATCCAGGGCATCACAAAACCAGCTATCCGTCGTTTGGCTCGTCGTGGCGGCGTGAAGCGCATCTCTGGTCTCATCTATGAGGAAACTCGAGGTGTGCTCAAGGTGTTTCTGGAAAATGTTATTCGTGATGCGGTAACATACACCGAGCACGCCAAGAGGAAGACGGTCACAGCCATGGATGTTGTGTATGCGCTGAAAAGGCAGGGCCGCACTCTGTACGGCTTTGGCGGCTAAATTACAAGCATTTTGTTTATAAAATTCTCTTGCCGGAGGCTCATAAAAGTAATGGCCTGTAGACGGCGATTGAGTAAACATTTTTTTACGCTATAGATTATTTCTATTAACATAATTGAAACTATAATTATTGATGTATGCGCAGATACATTATGGAAATTTAGTCCTTTTAATTGTACATGATTTTCTTTTAACATTTTTAATTCCTTATTAATTTGATCTATTTCTGTGGTGTTGTTGTAGTAGGTAAGGTATCAGTTTTTTCATGTCCCGACTTCTCTTCCTTATTCTCAGGTGTGGTGGTGGTTGTTGTTGTTGTTGTAGTAGGTAAGGCATTAGATGTATTTGAGAGTCCAGGACCCTTCTCTTCCTCATATTGGTTGGCTGGTTGAGGTGTCGTTGTTGTTGTTGTAGTAGGTAAGGTATCAGTTTTTTCATGTCCTGACTTCTTCTCTTCCTTATTCTCAGGTGTGGTGGTGGTGGTTGTTGTTGGTATCATTGTAGGGATATTGATGTATTTCGGACCGTCCTCTTCTTCAGTAGTATTTACTGGTGTGGTTTATTGACAGCTTGTTCAATGGATCCCAAACTATTTTGGGAATTGTTTTAAGTTTTATATGAATGGCAACTTTATATACTCTAATCTTTTTGCCTATTGACCCAGCTGACTTTATCCGATGTTTAAATGTACCTCCCAAATGTGGTCCTGGCTGAGTTATAAAATGCCTTTTTAATTTAGACACCTGATAGATAGCTATATTAGCTATATCAAAACTATGATTTTGTTTTGGGTAATTTTCTACATTTATTTAGCCCTTCCGTTATTTTGGTTCTCTATCAATTTTTGTTTTATCTATTTCTTATTTCTTGATTCATTTTGTTAGTATCATAAAATGATTTACAGGGTTCTACTGCCTCTATTTGTTCAGTGTAATTATCTGCCTTTATCCGTTTAATATAGTCATTTATATCATCTAGATGCTTTGGTATTTCAGACATCTAACTCTATTTGTATATATATTTTGACTTCCAATGTGGCGGCACATCAAATTTTATATTATCTATACTTCTTTGTATTCCGGACTCTACATCATTTTTACTTTCCTCTTCCAACTCCCAAAGCGTTCTAAATTTTTTATTTCTATGGTAGTTGCACTTATATGTAAGTTGGCTACCTTTGGATTTTGTACCCCCAGATACAATCCATCCAAATTCGGTATTTTGGCCAACTAGGCCCTTAATTTTAACAATGCCATTTTTAATTATTTGAGGGTATAAATCTGCTCCTATTAATATATCTATCTATTATATATCTGCTCAGTTTATTAAACCTTGAATCTGCTAATATAGAACTTTGCCATTTTGATTTATCAATATTAATTGCTTTCGGCAAAGCTTTCATTAGCTTTGGTAATATAATTGCCTCAGTTTCAAAAAGCTTTTGAACAGTATCCAAGCTTTGATGCATAAATTTATTTTATGTTTTGATACCTGTTTTGCCTGCTCCTATTCCACTAATTTTAGTGATGGCCTTTATTTTGCCTAAATTTAGCTTCTGAGCTGCTTCTTCTGAGATTAAGGTGCATTGCGAGCTACTGTCTATTAGTGCTCTACATTTCTCGAATTTCCCTGTTTTTGATTTGATTTTCACAATTGCCTTAGCTACAATTTTTTTATTTTTAGCTACACAACTATTTACCTGTTGCCTTTTTTCATTTGGAAAATGAAGCATAGTGTTATGATTCATTTTGCAAATTGAACAACTGTTCTCACAGGAACACTTTCTGTATCCTGTATAATTTAATCACTTTAGGCTTGTGCTTTTTTAGCTATATCACTCCATTCTGATGGGTTTTTAGCTTTAAATGCATAGCATTGGACTATATTATGTCCGGACAGTTTGCACATTGCACAATTTAATCTGTCTATAACCTTTGTCGGTTTTTTATCCCCAATTTTAACTGCACCTAGGGAACTTAACCTTTGTTCTAAAAATTTCAGCACATCTGACAACCTTTGAATTTCATTTGTCTTTTTGATGTGTGATTCATTCTGCTGTAACATATATTTATTAAATTTTCTCAATACCAATTGAGAAAAAATTATATCTGTCTCCTCTGATAAGTTAGCTTTGACTTTCATTATATGCGTTGCTTCATTAATAATGTCAATACAGTTTTTAATGTGTTTATTTGACTCATTGTTAATGATGGGCAACTCTTTAAGCCTATCTAATTGGTCATTAAACACCTGCCTTTTATTTTCATATCGTTTGGCTAATAATTCCAAAATGATATTGTAATTTTCAATGCTGCCTGTAAGCAAATGACTAACCATAGTTTTTACCGCCAACTTTAAATAGTTGAATTTTAATGATAGGCTGAGGTCTTCTCTATTATGAATTATTTCGTTAAACAATTTGAAAAAATTATCCCATTCTTTGGGATCCCCATTAAATGAAGGTACCTGTATTTCAGGCAATGACGGAAGCTCCTCTGACCTTTCTGTTTTTTTCACCTTAATCTGAACATTTTGCTCTATTAAGCTGTCTAGTTCAGATATTATAATATCCTTTTCCATATCTATCAATATTAATTTGTCATACTTTGACGTATCCTTTATTAGAAACGAGTCTGCAGTTTTTTTTTAATATGTTCCAAAATAAAACAACTTTTTGTTTTCTAATTTAAAAAAAAGAAATATTTTGCACTTGCCCTACCAGTTTTTCAGTCTGCGCCATATATTCATTTAACTTTTCTGTTTGTATCTCCATTTTTAATTTTTCTGTTCTATTTTTTATTTATACTTCTGACTCAACCGGTTTTGCTTCTAAGTTTTTGGAAAATGTTTTAATTATTTTATCTATTTTTTCAACCATATGTTGATTAATTTCTTTTTTAAAATATCGGTGAACACAAGACCCTAAACGTAAAAGATCCTCTTGATTTAATATCACTTGGCTTCTTATATCGTTTAATATTTCTATTGAGTTACTGGTAATTAAACCAGCATCAATTTCATTTATCTGATTGTAATAATGCTCCTGTCTTTCCAATAATTTTTTTGTTGTTTCCGACAGTTTTTTGTATGAATTCAAAATATCTAGAACCCTAAAGACGATTACCCCAAAGTGATCTCAAATAGAAAAGGAAATACTCAAAAAAGTAACAGCATTAAACAATTTCTTTTTTTTATTTTTGGACGTCAAGCTAGCCAACCTCGTAAAATTTTTATTTCTATTTTTTTTTTAACTTATAATATATGTATGTGTATATATGTCTATATATGTATATTGTAATTAAAAATATTCTTGATTTACTTGCTTGGTTTTCCCTCGAGGACACGCTGTTTTCTTTGCAGGCTCTGAAGACTGCAAGGTTTTTCTGCTGCAGCCTCTTGGCTCGATGCTAGTCCACTAGGCACTTGAACTCGACACTTCACGTGTGCAACGTTCTCTCTCTGCTCCCTGGCTCGATCACTCGACGCTTGCACGACGTTCTGCTCCTCGTTTGCCTGAGTAGAACGTTCGATACTCTGCTGCTGCTCTCTCCAGCTGCTCCACGCTCCTACGCCTCTCTAGACGCTCGATCGCTAGGCACTTGAACTTGACACTTCACGCGCAACGTTCTCTTCCTGCTTCTTGGCACCGACGCTCGACGCTCGCTCCTTGGCTGCTCGACGTTTCCATCTTTCGAAGGCCACCCCTTCCGCCAGCTGCTCTTTGAGCAGCTCTGCACGCTGCTCCACGCCACTCCACCCGCTTGACGACGCGTGTGATCGACGTTTGATGGCACTGGCTGCTCTATGCAACCGAATTACCTTCAAATTCTTTTAGGTTTTTCCGCGCTTAAATTATATATAAATATTACAGTTGGAGATACAGTTCTCCTTTTCTTAAGTTATAGATAGTTTCCTTTGCTGGAGGTACAATCCACTTATGTTATTTTTAGTTTGATCTTTAAGGGTTGCTGCTATCGGGACCTTACAATACAAGACGGTCTGTAGACAGCATTTACACATATGGTCATGAAACTATGTTCATGCTTGAACATCTTGACCGAGGGCAACAAAGGTGGTGATCGTGGTCTGGCGTTATGTTTTGTATATATTTGTAATTGTATTTGGATTTATTATAAACAATGTTCATTGTTGAACATTATGACGGGGCTCGCAAAGTTATGGCCTGCCACGGCGACTGATTAAACAATATGCTTATAATATAATTTATTATTAAAAGTATGTTCATTCTTGAACAAATTCTATAGAACACGATACCAATCGGTCCTTTTCAGGACCACCACATTTCTTCCAAATGAGAATACAAAATGTTCGATAAGAGCTTTTTCTTTATTTATGACAATACAAATTTAAATAAACTACAAATTTATATGAATGCATTTAATTAAATTGAGGAATAATCTGATATAAATATTGTTTAGGCAACAACACAGTTTAAAAAAAATAGACTCTTTTTACTTTTTTAAAGTAAAGGGTCTAACAATTATTAAATTTATAATATATATAAATATATACAACATATATGAAAAGTATTCAGAGTCTTTGTTCAAATTTAATGAAAATGAAAAATTTCTAAATACTCCTTTTGAATTGAGGATTAAATGAATGCATTGAATTAAGGCATAATCTGTGGATAGTATCTAGCAACAACGCATTTTAAAAACAATTCTAGATAATATATATGCATTTATTTTATCCTAATATTTATGTTAATTAATAAAAGAATGCAACATGATTCAATTAACTGCAGTGTTCAGAGCCAAGGGTTTATTTTTATAGTACTCAATCTGTACTGTTTATAGATGTAATGTGTTAAAATAATATAGACAATAACAAAATTCAGTTTTTACTTATTTGAAAAAAATGTTTGACCGATGCCAACACCTTGCGGTGTTCCCAAGCGGTCCCCCATCTAAGTACTAACCGCACCCGACGCTGCTTAAATTCGCTTGAATGTGGCTTTTGTAACACGCAAAAAACCAAACAAAGCAAAATGGGAATACAGACGCCTTCTTATTCTGAATTACTTTCGACTTGAACACAACTGTACCATCTGAAACAATGCAACTAATTAACCGGCTTCTGACTCAATAGTTTTTTGTTTTCCACAAATTATTGTATTCTGTATATTCAATTCAATAAATCAACTTCTTTTGCGAGTATGGAGAAGCTAGAAAAGGATACATCGCTCACAAAATATGTCACACATGACCCATTTGAAGCAATGGTTTGCTCCTAAAAATTATTTTATAAATCATCTTAAAGTTCTAATTGTCGTTCAAGTTATCGACAACGAGGATGCGGTCTTGGATGAGGATCTTAACCTTAATGTCCGATATTGCAAAGAACTGCTCGAGTTGTACGAAAAAATAGCACCATGTGAGGTGCGTTTATTGGGGCAGCTTGCCTATGAACTGCATTCGGCAGTTCATGAGCAAAATGGACGTATTCATGAGAATACGGGCGACGCGACAAGGAATAGAATTGATTCCTTGAAATTTGTCGATAAATGGGCGAATTATTGGAAGTACGAGTCACCCTTGACTCAGGAGGGACGCTTGCTAAAGCACGCAAAAGAGAATTTAGATATTTTGCTTGATACTCAGGGAGTAGCTGAAAAAGCTAAGGCTCTCTGATTCACTTTTACTAACATTCCATCAATTTGACATTTTATCCATTAAAATTAAAATTGTTCTTAAAATTACAAATTTTACTACGAATTTTACTACCAATATTACTAACAATCTTAAAATATCTTAATATATTAAAATCCAATTAATTTAAGTTTTCATTAATTTTTTCAGAGTGCGGGTGATTTAGGCCTTCTTCTCGGTCTTCTTGGGC
>JAWNNJ010000153.1:0-13801 GCA_035045125.1 Hypselothyrea guttata
CGTGTCTAGTATTGTATGTTTAATTAAGCCATACAAATGATTTAAGACACAAATATGGCAAATACCAGGTTTAGAAATTTTTCACTGTTTACTAAGGTCAAAATATGGGGTGTCGTACGTAATCAGTACCTCAAAAACACCTCAAAAATCCATATTTTATATTCAAATATCCGATTTCGATACAAATGATCTTGAATCAAAATTAACAAATACAAGTTATCGATTTTTTTCAACTTTTTGCTAAGGTCAAAATATGGGATGTCGGAAGGGATGAGTACCTTAAAAACACAATCTTTGGTCGTATAGTACAATGCACATTTGATGTCCAAATACAATCGTGTTCAGTTTGTTATGTTTAATTGTGCTCTACAAATCGTTTAGGATTTAAATCTGGAAAATAGTACATTATATCGAGTTCTATTTGGAATTCAGCCCATTCCCATCTCTAACTCCAACCGCACTTGTTGACATTTCCGCACTCCATTGCAGAGCGAACTGTTGGATTACTTCGGCCTGAATCTGCATCGGATCGAGAAGGACGTGCAGCGCTGCGACCGCAACTATTGGTACTTTGCGAATGAGAACCTGGACAAGCTGCGCAATGTGATATCCACGTATGTGTGGGTGCACCGGGAGGTTGGCTATATGCAGGGCATGTGTGATCTGGTGGCTCCCCTTCTGGTCATCTTCGACGACGAGGCGCTCAGCTACAGCTGCTTCACCAAGCTCATGGAGCGCATGATTGAGAACTTTCCAAGTGGGGGTGCCATGGATATGCACTTCGCTAACATGCGGTGAGTGTGCATCAGCTATACAAGTTTCCACTTCCGATATTTATATATATCTCTCTTTACCTATCTCTCCGTCTCTCCGTCTGTCTCTGTAGCTCGCTAATACAAATACTGGACTCGGAGATGTACGATCTGATGGACTCGAACGGGGACTACACGCACTTCTACTTCTGTTATCGCTGGTTCCTCTTGGACTTTAAGCGGGAGCTGGTCTATGACGATGTCTTTGCCACCTGGGAGATCATCTGGGCGGCCAAGCACATTGCCTCCGGTCATTTTGTGCTATTCCTGGCGCTGGCGCTGCTGGAAACCTATCGCGACATCATATTGTCCAACAGCATGGACTTTACCGATGTCATCAAGTTCTTCAATGGTAAGCCCCCCTCGACCCATATACCCTACATAAATGATACAACTATCCCTCTCTCTAATCCCCTACAGAAATGGCCGAACGTCATAATGCCCGAGCCGTGCTACAATTGGCGCGAAGTCTGGCGTTGCAGCTGCAGATACTGCTGGCGCATAAGGAGCTGCAGGCCTAAACGGAGCTATACGCTATATAGAAAGATTACATAGAGTAGTATATAGAAGATACATGCATATGTGCATGAGTAGTTGTAGAACTTTAATCTATGTTTGCCAAAGGGAAACCCGCTTAGACACAGATTCCGCAAAAGGGGCACAAATGCCAATGTTTATGTAGTATATCCCTAGTTGTAATTCTCAGCTCTATCTGTAACTAAAACTCCAACTCTAAATGTAACTGTAACTGTGACTATTTAATTTTTTTTTATATATGTGTACGTATATTTTATGCAACTATTATATCCCCGACAGTTCAGCACTTGGGGCCGTAAACTTAAAAGACTACACTGTGAATCTGATCCAGAGTATAGAATTCAGAATTTCAGACTTCAGATCGTAACTCTAATACTATTATAAATAGATGAAAGTAATCTGCGTTGTTGTTGTTTTTTTTTTGTGTTGGAAAACAATCACATCAATTGTAGAATATTTGCATGCAATGTAATAAGAATATAATCAGAGAAAATATCAAGTTTTATGTAATGGCTTATATATATATATATACATATACATATACACGTATATAAATAAATATGGAGATAATCAAAATCAACTAAGACCTATTAATACCAATCCGAATACTTCTATCAGCGTACGACAAGAATCTAATTCATTGCTATGTGTAATTGACTGGAACAATCAGTTAATGATAAACCTAATAATAATAATCCTAAGTACCTTATACATATATAGTATACCCCTCAGCTGTACGAGTCTGTATGCTGTTATGCATTGTAATCAGGGAATGATATCGTAGATCGTTCGATAGCAACATAAACTATAAAATCGAAACGGCAATCGATAGGCCAAATGATTTTAACTGAAACACATCTATCAACTCTTTGATATCGTTGTCATACTATATTCTATATGTATCCATTTATTTTTGTGCATATTCTTAAACTAGGTATTATCTATATATTGTTTATACGCCTCTATATGTATGTACGATATGCATTTCCACTTCTACTTGTCAACATGCACACACACACACGTATACCTAGTACTAAAGTACGTACTTAAGTTTGTATTATATTTATACTAACTATATTGGATTTATCTCAACTGTCTTTGCTTATATATATTATATACAAATACATATACTTATACATAAACTCAACTGCGCATATTATTTTTATTAGATAACAGTATTTCCGGGGAAGCCAAGAAAGATCCATTATTGACGTAATTTACTATTATCAGATAAGCAAAACTCTGATCTCTCTTAACTATGGACAGATTTTGATGAAATGTTCAGAATTGGTAGATATTAATGACCTTTACCAACTACTGAAGACAGAATTTAGGTAGAATTTTTGTATTTCAAGATCAAGAATATAAGTACCTTGTGGAGTTTGCCACGCCTCCTTTTGCCTGTAACATACATTCACACAAAGTTATCAATCCTTTTTTATACCCTGTACCCATTGAAAAATGGGAAATACAGGGTTATTAACTTTGTCAGGATGTATGTAACAGGTAGAAGTAGGCGTGGTAGACCCCACAAAGTATATATATTCTTGATCAGGAGGACGTGCCGAGTTGATTTAGCCCTGTCTGTCTGTCTGTCCGTCTGTCCGTCTGTATGAACGCGTCGATCTCAACAACTAAAAGAGCTAGAGCAGCAGTTTTGGTCACTTTTGAAAGGTGTATACCATACGCAGATCAAGTTTATTTCAAATTTTGGATACCACGTCCCTACAGCGAACAATGGCCATAAATAAAATACATTGACCAATTTGAACGCGTATATCTCAGCAACTATAAGAGCTAGAGCAGCCGTTTTGGTCATTTTTTAAAGGTGTGTACAATATGCAGATCTAGTTTATTTAAATTTTTGGATGCCCCGCGCCTACCGCGAGCAATGCCCATATATATAATAAATTGACCAATTTAAGTAGTAGGCTATGCTACATATAATAATATCCCGATATACCATTGGCCTCCTCGTGGTGTTCCCTGGGTATCGATTATATTTATTAATCTTTAGCTGATTCGAGCGGCGAAATAATATACATAAAATAGTTGTATTCAACATAGAAAGTTGGTATTCGGAATATGAATTGAATTAGATTCAAGATATATTTTAAATGGAATACTGTAACATCCACATTTCTTGACCAAATACATCCATGTTTGAATTTTCATGCATTATTTTTCAATAAAAATCGTTTAAAATCAAAATCTGGCCAAATACGAGATATCGATTTTTTCGACTTTTTACCAAGGTGCCACTATGCGGTAATTTGCGTTTTGCCCAACATGATATGATTTTTGGCCCTAACATCCACATTTCTTGACCAAATACATCCATGTTTGGATTTTCATGCATTATTTTTCAATAAAAATCGTTTAAAATCAAAATCTGGCCAAATACGAGATATCGATTTTTTCGACTTTTTACCAAGGTGCCACTATGCGGTAATTTGCGCTATTTTGCCCAACATGTATATGATTTTTGGCCCTAACATCCACATTTCTTGACCAAATACATCCATGTTTGGATTTTCATGCATTATTTTTCAATAAAAATCGTTTAAAATCAAAATCTGGCCAAATACGAGATATCGATTTTTTCGACTTTTTACCAAGGTGCCACTATGCGGTAATTTGCGCTATTTTGCCCAACATGTATATGATTTTTGGCCCTAACATCCACATTTCTTGACCAAATACATCCATGTTTGGATTTTCATGCATTATTTTTCAATAAAAATCGTTTAAAATCAAAATCTGGCCAAATACGAGATATCGATTTTTTCGACTTTTTACCAAGGTGCCACTATGCGGTAATTTGCGCTATTTTGCCCAACATGTATATGATTTTTGGCCCTAACATCCACATTTCTTGACCAAATACATCCATGTTTGGATTTTCATGCATTATTTTTCAATAAAAATCGTTTAAAATCAAAATCGGGCCAAATACGAGATATCGATTTTTTCGACTTTTTACCAAGGTGCCACTATGCGGTAATTTGCGCTATTTTGCCCAACATGTATATGATTTTTGGCCCTAACATCCACATTTCTTGACCAAATACATCCATGTTTGGATTTTCATGCATTATTTTTCAATAAAAATCGTTTAAAATCAAAATCTGGCCAAATACGAGATATAGATTTTTTCGACTTTTTACCAAGGTGCCACTATGCGGTAATTTGCGCTATTTTGCCCAACATGTATATGATTTTTGGCCCTAACATCCACATTTCTTGACCAAATACATCCATGTTTGGATTTTCATGCATTATTTTTCAATAAAAATCGTTTAAAATCAAAATCTGGCCAAATACGAGATATCGATTTTTTCGACTTTTTACCAAGGTGCCACTATGCGGTAATTTGCGTTATTTTGCCCAACATGTATATGATTTTTGGCCCTAACATCCACATTTCTTGACCAAATACATCCATGTTTGGATTTTCATGCATTATTTTTCAATAAAAATCGTTTAAAATCAAAATCTGGCCAAATACGAGATATCGATTTTTTCGACTTTTTAGCAAGGCACTATGGGCAAAACCCTGAACAACTGCGGCATAAATTACAATTTTAAAGATAGAGACTTGAAATTTGGCACAAATATTTGTCACACTTAAATAGAATTTCGGATTTTTTTTTTTGGAAATGGACCACGCCTTCTTACCCGCCCCCTATAGGGGTATGGGGAAAAAATAAATAAATTCGGAATAATTCCAATTTCAAAGATCTAGATTTCCAATTTAACACAAATATGTATTTGAAACTTGAAATGTAATTTTTGAATTGTGTAAAAAATTTAACCACGCCTTCTTATCCGCCCCTTAGAGCATTTCCTAATTATTAACAAATGTTTTGATTTTGTATTATTACACTTTGTTATTTTGTATCATTGGTTTGTTGATGGTTTATATAATTTATTAATTTCTAATAAGTTAAATACAAACAAGGACATACATTCGGACGTACCCGACTGTAAAATACCCTATAAAACAAAACATACCCTCATTAAACATTTAAATTTTTGACTTATAATATAATATTTACTCATATACTATATTATTATTAGTTATTTAATTTTAAATAAAAACTGTATATTATGTGTGGGGTCTGCCACGCCTCCTTCTGCCTGTTACATACATTCTGACAAAGTTATTAACCCTGTTTTTCCCATTTTTCAAATGGGCACAGGGTATAAATATATATAACTTATGGGGTCTGCCGCTTCTTCTCTGTCTGATACATAGTTTTTTTTTTAAATTGTTACACCGGTTTTCCTCATTTTTAAGAATTTTGTATATTATATTTTCTAATTAATTATGTTAATCTTTCAGGAAAACTCTGTTCTTAACTATTGCTTGTGCAATAAATATATATAATGCCATTTTTTGGCGATTATTGTTGCTTCAGACGTCGAGCGACGCATAAAAGTAAACCTAGTACACACCTACAATATGTCTGTTTTCTCGCAAAATTGCAAAAAGTTGCAAAAAAAGTTGGTACTATATGATACTCTATAGTTCGTTTAATAATATGTTGATTACAAATTTCAAATATTTTCAACTATGCGAAAGTATTATTCCACGGAAAATCCAAATACGCATGTTAGCCTGGTCAGAAAAACACATGAGCAACACATTGGACTGTTGGCCAATAGTTACATTTATTGAAAAAGTTTTTTTTAATAATATACTTTTACTTGTTTTGTCTTCAATTTTGCATATTTATAATTTTAACATTCTTCACACAGAATTGTTTGCAGAAGACGCAAGTAAACGAAAATTTGGCTAGCTATTTCATTACAACTTTGCTGTGTTGCATTACCTGACTTTGAGTAAATTAAAAAAATTATGGGTAGTCCGTAAAAATATTTAAAAATAATTTTCAGGCTTTCTGAAGTATTGCAAATTGAGAAAAAATTATATTTTAAAAATTTTAGACACAAAAAATATTGTATTTATACCGCCGTTTGCCCATAGTGCCTTGGTAAAAAGTCGAAAAAATCGATATCTCGTATTTGGCCAGATTTTGATTTTAAACGATTTTTATTGAAAAATAATGCATGAAAATCCAAACATGGATGTATTTGGTCAAGAAATGTGGATGTTAGGGCCAAAAATCATATACATGTTGGGCAAAATAGCGCAAATTACCGCATAGTGGCACCTTGGTAAAAAGTCGAAAAAATCGATATCTCGTATTTGGCCAGATTTTGATTTTAAACGATTTTTATTGAAAAATAATGCATGAAAATCCAAACATGGATGTATTTGGTCAAGAAATGTGGATGTTAGGGCCAAAAATCATATACATGTTGGGCAAAATAGCGCAAATTACCGCATAGTGGCACCTTGGTAAAAAGTCGAAAAAATCGATATCTCGTATTTGGCCAGATTTTGATTTTAAGCTGCTTATTTGTAACTTGAGCATCAATAGATGTATATTTATATTGATTTTAACTACAGTAGAATCCGGTTATAGCGACATTCAAGGGACCGACGATTTTACGTCGTTATATCCGGCAGACGCACTATCCGAAAGGAGCAAAAAAAAATTTTTTTTTATTATATGGATGTCATGTTCGTAATAGGTTTTAAAATAAAACAAATTAATTTTTTATTCAAAACAAAAAATTTAATACAGTAGAATCCGGTTATAGCGACTTTCAAGGGACCGACGATATTACGTCGTTATATCCGGAAGACAAAATCCATGATTTTGTTTCTTTTTCGTATTGAAAAAACACAAAATCCATGATTTTGTTTGCTTCTTTTAGCATTGTTCAAGAAATCAAATTTTCCTCTTTAAAGTTTTTTTTTTTGTTCGGCACGTCGCAATATCCGGTTGAATTGTGAAAAATCTCGTCGTTATAAGCGGTTTGACGCTAAAAGCGGAGACGTTATAAGCGGAGGCCGTTTCATATAAGTTTGTATGGGGACCAACCAAGCCATCGAGTTTTCGTCGCAATAACCGGACGGACGCTATAAGCGGCGTCGTTATAACCGGATTCTACTGTATATTAACATTGATTTTAACTATATTTAAGTGGTAATAAAATGAGTACTATAATCAAATTATAAATAAATATTTATAACATCTGGTTTAATTTTCAAAGATTTTAATCTTGTGCATTAATCTATGAATTAATCTCTTGTTTAGAGAGTTGTTATACTTAAATTGGTAAAACTTTAAATAATTGCATTCATATACGTTTCAATTTCGATTTCTATTTTGCAGCACGACTTTATTTTATTTAATTTATTATTTATTTTATTTATTAAAGTTTTTTTGCACTTTCTTTTTGCGTTTTCTTATTTGGTTTGATATAAGCAAGAAGAAGAGAACTGCTTGCAAATAACTGTAGATCGCTCACATCTCTTGTGTGTGTGTTGCGCGAGTGTTTGGTGGTGTGGGTGAGCACGTGACGCCCTTTTCTCCTCTTCTGCTACCGCTCTGCGCAGCCCTCTGCCGCTATCACAATGAAAGAGCGTAGAGCCAAACGAACTCGAATTCGAACTCCTGCGAGTTCTCCGAATTCTTCGTCAGTTCGTTCGCCGCGTTCACTGCGAGTGGTCGTAGGAGGAAAGTGCGTCGCGTCCTCATCCACACCACCAAAGACTCTCACCACACACACACACACACACACACACACACACACAAGAGATGTGAGCGATCGACAGTTATTTGCAAGCGGTTCTCTTCTTCTTGCTTATATCCAAGAAGAAAAAAATCAGCGCTTGAGTTGATAAGTGCAAAATGTAATAATTTGGCTGACCTACGACACTTTAATAAATAAAATAAAAAATAAATTAAATAAAATAAAGTCGTGCTACAAAATTTAAAACGAAATTGAAAAGTGAATGAATGCAAATTCATTATTGAAAATGAATGAATGAAATGAATTTGTGAGAGAGCCAAGCCGGTTGAAATTGGGTGCAAAGAGAGAAAGTGAAGACGGAGCAGATCAGAAAAACGCGCGCGAACGATTAATAATACAAATAAATATCCGATTATTACTGTTTTTTTTTCAGTGTTTTCCCATTAAAGTGAATTTAATTCAATCGATCAGCCGATCAATCTTGATACAAGTACAAAAATATTTGTTTATTTCTGTTTTTTTATTGTTGTATCCCCATTTAAGTGCATTTAATTCCTATCTATTTAAAGAAAATGTTATAAAAATGAAATGGAAAATGGTGAATTATGGTATGGTGAATTTGTTTTTTCTGTTTTTTTTTTTGTGTTGTATGCCCATTAAAGTGCATTTAATTCCTATCTATTTAAAGAAAATGTTATAAAAATGAAATGGAAAATGGTGAATTGTGGTATGGTGAATTTATTTTTTCTGTTTTTTTTTTTTGTATCCCCATTAAAGTGCATTTAATTCCTATCTAGTTAAAGAAAATGTTATGAAAATGAAATGGAAAATGGTGAATTGTGGTATGGTGAATTTACTGCAAATGGTAAGTGAATGTGAATGCAAATAAGCCACAGAAAATAAGAAATAAAATGACAAAAACAACAAGAAATGCGCAGAACATTTTCATATAATCCCAAATAGTTTCTCAGAAGGTCCGTCACACTCCATTTGGCAAATATAATAAATGTTTTGCTTTATGAAAATTGTCGTCTTTCTTATTTTTCTGTATTTTCTCGGTTATTTTGTTTTTCTTTTTGTTGCTGTGGCTAAAATCTGCCTATCTGGTCAACGCAGTTCGGCCAAGAAATTAATGTGCGAAATAATTTAATGTTGCATTCAACTGTCGTAATAAGTGCTATGGATGTTCTCAGATTTTGAAAGGAATTAATGCTAATATAAAGCAATAATTTAGGGCTAACTGTATGGATATAGACAACTGTTTTAAAATCTTGTACAGTAGAATCCGGTTATAACGACGCTGCTTATAGCGTCCGTCCGGTTATTGCGACGAAAACTCGATGGCTTGGTTGGCCCCCATACAAACTTATATGAAAGGGCCTCCGCTTATAACGTCTCCGCTTTTAGCGTCAAACCGCTTATAACGACGAGATTTTTCACAATTCAACCGGATATTGCGACGTGCCGAACAAAAAAAAAAACTTTAAAGAGGAAAATTTGATTTCTTGAACAATGCTAAAAGAAGCAAACAAAATCATGGATTTTGTGTTTTTTCAATACGAAAAAGAAACAAAATCATGGATTTTGTCTTCCGGATATAACGACGTAATATCGTCGGTCGCTATAACCGGATTCTACTGTATTTTTATTGGGAATATTAAATCTCCTTTAAAAATTTAAACTAAATTTTTGCTTTAACTTTCGAGCTATTCTACGGCTCTGCGAACCAAGTCTCCAAAACATTAAGTCCCCAAAAAAAAATGAAATAAGTCCCCAAAAATTTGAGGTGTTATTTCATAATGAAATAATTCCCCAATTTTATTTACGAAATAAGTCCCCAAAAGCTAAAATGAAATAGGGCCCCAAAATTGGGGTGTTATTTCATAATGAAATAATTCCCCAATTTAAATTATGAAATAAGTCCCCAAATCTTTTTTACCCTCTACCTATTGAAAAATGGGAAAACAGGGTTAATGACTTGGTCAGAATCTATGTAACAGTCAGAAGGAGGCGTGGCAGACCCCACAAAGTATATATATTCTTGACCAGGGAGATGAGCTGAGTCGATTTTGCGATGTTCGTTTGGCTGTCCGTCTGGACGAACGCAGAGATCCATTGAAGCTGTCACACATAAAAAAGTAAGAGGATGTATGGCTGTTTTTTAAAAAATGTTTTTCTCCACTTTCTTTTTGTTAATACTGTTCACAGCTTTATATCAAAAATCGCGCGATTTTTTTTTATTAAATTTTTTAATACTTTTTTATGTTTTTCAATATTTACTTTACTAAAATCCATATTTTCGGCTGCGGCGCTGAGATTGAAGCAATCTATCAAATTAACATAATATACCTACCTCGCCATTGTATTAAATATAAATAACATATAGTTGGTTACAGCAACATTTGAGAACTATTTTAAAAGTTTTGGAATTCTCTATTCAGCTGTGGTATATTTTCATTTATTCCGCGTATTATTTTTAAAAACGAAAATCCATAAAAAGCTTGTTTTTAATCTTCAAAAATACAAGCTGTGCAAAATGCTAGTGGATTTGAATTATCCTTTGTAAGCACAAACAAAGTCCACACAGATTCTAAATTGAATGTCAAATGATATGCTAACGATATATATATATATATATAATCAAAAAATTGTAAATGAAATCATTTTAAGCCAGTACTTTTGATCATCAGTACTCAAATCAAACAGATAAGATCATTAACTATTCTTTAACTACATCTCATATTCTAGCAAAAGAAAAAATAAGAAATGAAATAAGTCCCCAAAATTAAGTTTGGGGACTTATTTCATTTCTTATTTTTGAGGAGTTATTTCACTATGAAATAAGTCCCCAAATTTTATAGCAACAATTTTTCCCAAAAAAATGAAATAACACCCCAAATTTAATTTAAAATCGTTGTTGTTCTTTCCCATACAAATTTTTGGGGACTTAATTCATTTTTTTTTTGGGGACTTAATGTTTTGGGGACTTGGTTCGCAGAGCCCTATTCTACATTTTGCTTCAATTTTCTTCAATTTCCCGCTTTGTGATTACACACAATAGCACTGAGTGCTCATATTTTTTGAAACGACTCAATTTCGCTGCACGTTCCGGCTGGTCATGCTCAAATACTACAGTGTCAATACAGGAATTTCTATTTGTACAACCAATAATCATCACATTTCCGCAAACACTTGAGCGCAGTATGAGTGAGACACAGAAAGAGAAGAATAGAGAAGAGAGAGATAAAAAATCAGAGGCAGCCTGGAAAAAGTAGCATGAAAATTTCATGGCCATCGTCAATGTGGCCACTGCAACAAATTCAAATACTCATAAACGACGAAAAATGACAGATTAACACAAATATTGATACAGCGAACGGGAAATCAACCCACACACATACACGCCCACACCCACACACCCACACACACACACATACATCTGTCTGAGGGTCTGGCACTTAAGCCAAGTCGAAGTAGCGTTGACTTTTGGCTGTCACGCCCTGTGGCCGCAGGATATCGCATTGACCAAGCTCTGTACGATGGGAAAATTTGCATATTTTGCCATAAATATTTTTATTGCGTTGTAAAATCACTGCGAATTAATAGTATAGCTAATTTATTAACATTTAGTTTCAATTTTACAGTACTCTCTTGATAAAAAATTAAATTTTAAATTCTTATATTTATAAAATATTTATTTGTTTCTTTTTTATTCATTCAAAAGAATATTTTAAATTTAAATATAATATTATATTATATTTAATTTATAACTATTTAATTTCAATTTCAAAAAATTTATTTAATGAAAATTAAAATATTAAATCAATCAATTTGTATAATTTATTTATTTTTTGTTAATATTATTATAGTTAATGTATCTTTAATTTTAATTTTGTAGAATTATTTTGATTAAAATTATGATATGAACTGAACTATCAAACTATTTAATTTTCAATTTATATGTTTTCAATAGTAAATCATTTAAAATTCATCATCAGTATTTATATTTTCAAATATAATATTATATTTAATTTATAATTATTTAATTTCAATTTCGTAAAATTCATTCAATAAAAATTAAAATATTAAATCAATCAATTTGATTCATTTGTTACTTTTTTATTAATATTTTTAATGTTTTCAAAAATGTACAAATAAATTATAGTTAATTTATAATTCTTTAATTTCAATTTTGTAGAATTATTTTGATATGAACTGAACTATCAAACTATTTAATTTTTTTATTTATTTATTTTCAATACTAAATCATTTAATATTCAGCATCAGTATTTCAATTTAAAAAAAAAATGCCATTTACCAATGGCTAGCATAATATTTAAACAATTATTTTCTATTAAATAGTATTTTTGGAAAAATTAATACAAACCACAAATATGTACGTTCTGCCCATCGTACACTCGCGCAGTGTGGACCGATTTTGTTGATGCTGTTCGCGTTCCACGTAGCCCGCATTGTTTTGAATAATTTGCACTAAACATGAAATATTAATGAGCATTTTTTTGTGATTTTTTCGCTGTATTTATTTTTGGTTTTTTGCTTTTGGCAACGCTGCGTATACGCAATAAAATTGAATATGCAGCAAATGTTGACGTGACTGGGCCCGAGTGGACCAACGATAATCACTTGAAGCCGTCAGCTGGAATATCGCCGGCGTCTTCATTAGGCAGTCTATAAAATGTGAAACTAACTAAAAAGTGGGAAAAAAAGAAACTTCTTGAAATAATCCAACATGTGAACTTAAGTACTTTCTGCCCTTGTGCATGGCAATTGTGCTGCGTGTGCAGAAAATTATGGCAGAGAGGGGAAAGGGGAAATTTTAACTGAACGTAGGCTGATTTGGGGTCTACATAAATTTAACTTTTAATGCGCTGCGTACGCGAATGTGTAAAAGATTATCTTTATTGGCCATTAATTCATATTTAAGCTGGTGCGGCAAAAGAAAAAGGCGCCATGAGCCATGAGCCATGAGCCATCCGCCATGCGCCTTTGCTTCCCCTCTCCTTCTCCTTCTCCTTCTCCTTCCTTTCAGCCACATACAAACATGTATAAAATTGTTCTCGTTTCTCGCTTTATTTTTGTGCTTTTTGTTTTTTGGAAAACGTTTGTAAAACACTGGATTTACGAAAGGATAAAATTATGCTTTGTAAAACAATTAAGTGGCATTATTTATGGCCGCTGACCCCATGCCAATTGCCATCCACTTAGAGGCCTGCCACGCCCACCGCCCCAACCGACGCCAAATAGTGCGTTAGTATACGTAATTGCTGCCAGGGGTGAACTCAGCTACTGGAGCTTATTTATGAACCCTACTAATAGCCCAGCCACTGCCTGTGCCCTGATGTATGTGTGGGAAACCCCGTTCTGCCCGGCCAACTGTAGGTCTGAGGTCTTGGCCCGGCTATAAGTGATTATGTGTGTGGCTTAGTATTGAATTAGTGTGACAAATGTACAAGTTTCAATTCTAATAGAAGAATTATACTTAGCTGTTAAGTTCAATAAAAGTACATAATTGATTCTTTTAACCAAGCACGAAATACTTGCATCAATGAAAACCTTTTCAACATTCTATGATTTGCCCTTGCATACAGCATTTTTTGCCTCTTCATTCAGATAAAAAAATAACTATTTTGTGCTGTGAAATGAAGCTCTCAAACATAACAAACAAACAACATATATTTACGAATTTGTTTCTTACTTTTAGTTGTTAATTTAAAATTATATTTTCGTTCTATTTGTCAAAGCCGTTAATTAGACACTGTACTTTAAAAAAGTAAAAGGGTCTATTAATTTAGTGCAAATGACAGATGTAGACAAAATCTGGC
>JAWNNJ010000154.1:0-21604 GCA_035045125.1 Hypselothyrea guttata
AAAATAATTCACAGAAAAAACAGGAAGCACATCTGTTTAACAGATTTTGTTATTTTATATTTTACATACCTTTCGCAATATTCTCCATATTTTTGTTTATTTTTTGGTGCACAATTGAACTTACAGTAATAGATCAAAGTCAGACGTCAGTTTCGCGCTATTTTCTGCGAGCAATTTGCTGATTAGTTATTGAACTTTGCGACACTCGTAAAAAATGATAGTTGTAAATATTTAACTGAAAGTTATGGAAGGCTGTCAGTCGGTGGGAGGAACAGGGGGAAAAACGTGTAACCACTCGTAATACGCGCCATAACTGTCTCCTCACCACCGGAAGTGCGACTATACTCTCCACGTGAGGGCAGCTGGAAGCAGGCCCCGGCAAGGTCATGTCTCTGCTGGGGTGCTGACGAATGGTAGTCGGGCGAAGAGAAGAACACTCTTCAAATTACCTCAATCTAAGGTGGAACAGCGAGGGCCGAAAGATGCGTGGTTGAGGAGCAGCCCAACCGCTACCTTGCGAACTCTGGATACCTGCCGACCTCCAGTTTCAATTAGGCTTCCCGCGGTATCCGGGCTATGCCGCGGGTGACTTAATATCCCGACTACTCGTGAGACCAAAACATGAACTCTAACTTAAATAAAAAGCCAATTGAAGAGACAGGAACTCTAAATCCTAAAGGGACAGACAATCCCTCCGGAACGCGGCAAGACAGCCAAAGTTCTTCTCACTGTGCTCTAAGCCAGGGCACAGCTTCCAATCACACAAAAGAGACAGGAACTCTAAATCCTAAAGGGACAGACAATCCTTCCGGAATGAGGCAAGACAGCCAAAGCTCCTCCCGCTGTGCTCCAAACCAGGGTACAGCTTCCAAGTCAGCTGGAGTAACTCCAACTGCTAGAGCAGGGCTCACCGCCGAGGGCTGGAAGATCGTCTCCAGACCTGGTACCAAAGGTAAACCTGGAAAGCCAACCAGCGCCTCCAATACCAGGAAAGGAGCATCGACCATGCCGCAAGCAAATGAGTCAGCGCATATGCCCCCGCCAAGCAAGCCAACGTACCATGACAAGAGACGTGCGGCCGAGATTCTTGGTAGGGTGTCAACATCCGCGGTCAGCTCGCCGGATGACCAGAAGATGGTAGAGTGGGCAAGGTCCGTTATACCGGATTTTCAGCCGGCCGCTCCGATGAGCCAGCGCAAGGCCGCTCAAGCCAAGCGACAGCGCTCAGCTGAGGAGGCAACTCCGAAGACAAATCCGCCAGCCAAGCGGACAAATGCTCCTCGTCGATCATTTGCGGAGATCGCGAGGGAGAAAATCCTTATTGGAGTCCTAGATAAGGGCAACAAGAATGGTTTGATCCCTCGTGGCAAGTGGTCGTGCGTGGAGAATGAGCTCCAGGGCAAATTCGCGCAAGAATTTGAGAATGCTGGAGCCCTCCCCAATTGCGTTGATGCAGGATGGCATCAAGGCGATATTAAGATCATTGCCTGTGACGATCAGCCATCTGTCGAGGCTTACAAAAAGTGCGTGGCCTCTCTAGGGGAGGTCTACCCGGGCGCTCAGCTGGTCGCTGTTGACTGGTGCGACGTGCCGAGGAGTCCACGTGCTCGCGTGTGGGTTTCTGCCAAACCCGAGACGCCGGTCGAGATCCTCCGACTGTTCAAATTGTGGAGTGGAGGATACTCAAGGTGCATGAGACGGATGGACCCAGCCGTCAAGTAATCCTCAACATCGACGAGAAGTCGGTTGAGGCTCTCGCTGCCAGCGATGGCAAGCTGCGGTATGGCTTTAAAACCGCCAGTTTTAGAGTATACCGTGGGGACGCAGCTAGGGACAAGGCAGTTCCTATGGAACCTCAGCTGGAGGATCCTCAGCCGATAATCGCGCCTGGGCCCACGGCTGACGAGGAAGACGAGGAGCTGCTTGACGGCTACTCCTCCGACACCTCTGATCTCTCGAGAGGCCTTGAGTGGCTTGGCATGCACGACCACCTGCTGGACGGCACCTCGGATGAGGATGCCGACATGACTGTGGTGGAGGTGAACCTGAAGGATGTCTCTAAGACTCCTACAGATTAACCTTCACCACAGCAAAGCAGCATCTGCTGCCCTTTTACTCCGCCTAAGCCAAGGCGGAGTCGATGTTGTCCTCATCCAGGAACCTTGGCTGTGTGGAGGGAAGGTCTCTGGGTTGAGGACGAGGGATTATCAGCTAATTTTAGCCGCAGAAAAAGGTAAATCCAGAACCTGCATGTTAGCAAAGAGCACTTTGGATTCATTCCTTATTCAAAATTTCAGCGACGGGGACACGACGACAATGTGCCTGGAGCTGGACCCTAAGCCTATCTGGATCTGCGCAGCCTATCTGGCCCATGACCAACATGGAGACCCTCCGCCGCAGCTTCTAAGGCAACTCACGGGCAAGTGTGAAGCAGATAACACTCACCTTATCATTGGGTGTGACGCCAATGCCCATCATACTCAGTGGGGAAGCACCGACATCAACGAAAGGGGTGAGTCTCTTTTCAACTACATCTTAACCACTGGGTTAAATATATGTAACATCGGGAGCGAGCCGACTTTTATTATTAAAAACCGTAGAGAAGTACTAGATCTGACCTTAATCTCATCCCCCCTGTACGACCAACTCACTAGCTGGAGAGTACTGGATGAACACTCCTTCTCTGATCATAGATATATAGAAATAATTATATCACAAAAACTTAAGACACCGAAAAGTCTCCTAAACGCAAGGAAGGCTAACTGGGTAAAGAACAAAAATATCATGTTTAACACTCTGCCCTTAGAACCTCCTCCTGGCCCGAACACTGCAGAATACACTGACAGTTTGATAGACAGATTCACCGTAGCGTGCAACTCCGCCTTAAAATCGTCATGTTCCACACCTCGTCCTAGGGGGAAGTCCAAGCCCCCATGGTGGAATCCCGAAGTTGCAAAACTTCGTCTCGAGTCAAGAAAACTCTTTAACTTAGCAAAATCCCTTAGAGACGAACGGTCTTGGGGCAGCTATAAAATAAGTCTAGCAGCCTTCAAAAAGGCGATAAGACATGCCAAACGTTCATCGTGGAAAACCTTCTGCTCAGACATCGAGAACACCTCCGATGCAGCCCGCTTAAGGAAGGTTCTCTCAAAAACAAGCACAACCCTAGGTTTTATCCGTAAACCGGACAGTACTTGGACAACATCTAGTGAAGAATCACTAGAGGTCCTTCTCGACACTCATTTCCCAGAATGTTCTCTGAATGAACACCCACCTTTGCAAGCCTCAGGAATCGACTTCACTCCAATACCTGGCCTGTTATCTGAGCACAACATCCAATGGGCCATCAGAAGTTTCAAGCCCTTTAAATCCCCGGGTCCCGATAACATTATTCCTGCACAGATGCAGAATAGTGACCCCTTATCCACCAATTGGCTCAAGGAAATCTTCCGCTGGATTCTGTCCAGTGGTCAAATACCTAGCCCTTGGCTGGTGTCAAGGGTGACCTTCATTCCAAAGGCAGGGAAAGCCTCCCACTGCAATGCATCGGACTACCGACCCATTAGTCTCTTATCTTTTCTCCTTAAAACTCTGGAAAGATTAATTAATCTTCACCTCACCAATACGTGCCCGCCATCGAAGATATCGAATGCGCAACACGCTTACAGGAAGGGGAGGTCTACGGAAACAGCATTACACGCGGTTGTTTCCAACGTAGAAAACTCCCTGAGACTCAAAGAATTCGCACTCGTTGCCTTCTTAGACATTGAAGGTGCCTTTAACAACGTCAAAGCAGAAGCAATCAGTACGGCGCTTACCAATTTGGAGATCGAACCCCTGATTGTACATCTGGTTAGACAGTTGCTCACACTTAGGACAGTCACAGCTTCCTTAGGCGACTCCACCATCTCCAGATACGTCTGCAGAGGCACGCCGCAAGGAGGTGTCCTATCCCCGCTTCTATGGAACGCAGTTCTCAATGAATTTCTATGTTCCATGGAAGCTAAAGGTTGCAAACTCACCGCCTACGCAGATGATGTTGTTATTGCCTTTAATGGCAAATACCCGCAAACTTTGTGCGAGAGGATGACGGCAACGCTGCATAAGTTGTCCACTTGGGCTGCAAGCTGTGGCCTTGGCGTCAACCCTCAAAAAACCGAATTGGTTTTGTTCACGCGGAAATATAAAATTCCCCCGCTCACTCCCCCCACCATAAATGGCACACCACTGACATTCAGCGATGCAGCCAAGTATCTTGGTGTAATTTTAGATAGGAAGCTAAACTGGAACCTCAACATCGAAGACAGAGTGAGGAAAGCCTCAGTAGCCCTATACACATGCCGGAAAGCTATCGGTGTTAAATGGGGAATGGCCCCCTATGTAGTGAAATGGCTTTATACAGCCATTGTCAGGCAAATTCTGCTGTACGGAACCGTAGTTTGGTGGCCGGCGCTGGCTAAGCAAACGCTACAACGCAAACTAGGCAAGGTACAGAGGGCTGCCCTACTAGCAGTAACAGGCGCCCTGAGCACCACCCCCAACGATGCTCTAGACGCAATTACTGATGTCCTCCCCATTGACCTAATGGCACGAAGATCTGCCACCTTGTCAGCCCTAAGACTAAGGGAGGCAAAACAATGGACAAATCTCAGCTTTGGTCACTCTAGAATTCTGCTAGAGTACCATCACTGCCCTATAGGAACGGACCATTGCACGCCCACAGTTAGCACGGTCTCTCTCTACCAGTGCCTTATTCCGGACCGCGAAGAGTGGACCCAAGGCTTACCTGGCCCAACTGAAGATATCGGTGGCGGTATCTACTGCTCGACACTTGATGTCAAAGCCTCTTTCAGGCTACCAGATCATTGCAGTGTCTTCCAAGCGGAAGTCATTGCTATACAAGAGGCACTCAAGACGATAGCCAATAAAAACACCAACAGGAAAGGTGTAAGCATATACTCTGATAGCCAGGCAGCCATTAGAGGTTTACAAGCGATGACTTATAACTCTAAGGTAGTTAGGAACTGTCGCAAATCTCTTCAGGAGATGGCCAACCAGTTTAAAATTCACCTCATTTGGGTCCCAGGATATAGGGATATAGAGGGTAACTGCATAGCAGATGAGCTAGCAAGACAGGGCACTACAATGACCCTCCTCTCCGATAAGGAGAGCATAGGTATTCCCATGGCTAGCTGCAAATTAGGAATTGTAGCTCACTTCGAGGCACAAGCCAGTGACAGATGGAGCTGCAGATCCTCTACAAGCACCCAATTAAAATAAACCTGGCCTACCCGTTGCAGGAAACGATCCTTTGAACTGTGCCGGATGAATAGAACGAACTGCTCCCACGTAATTCGTGCTATCACTGGACACTGGACAGTAGGCTCTCATGCGGCACGACTCCGTCTTAACTCCAACAACTTCTGCAGAAGCTGCGGCGACGAAGATGAGGAAGAAACTGCCTCACACTTCTTTTGTACATGCCCAGCACTCTGCAGGAGCAGACATCGATTTCTGGGATCGTATTTTCTCAAAGACATCTCAGACCTCTCTAGCATAGCGCCCAAACAACTTGCAAAATTTATCCAAGCCACTGGATGGTTTCGCTAGTCTTCTCCCAAGTAGGAAGGATTTTGCCCACGGTGTCACAACGGGCCTCATGTGGCCTAAGTGAGGTGGAATTTGTTTCCACCTGCCGTTCTAACCTAACCTAACCTATGGACTTTATGTTGTTGGACAATATACTTTAAGTAAATATAAGTCACATCAGTATTCTTCTCCATCAAAATTTTGATATTATGCAAAAAAAAATTGGCCATTTCGATCAGTGTGCATCGGTTAAGCCATAATGCCTTAATAGTAGTTTTAGACTACAGGAAGATTGAATATTTTCAGATTTCCACAATCTTAGATCCAAGTAAAAGTAATGCATATTCGGTATTAATCATTCATTTATTCATTGTATGTAATAATAATGTAATATTAATGACTTGAGTACAGGCGACTTGTCGTTAACGCACTTTATTTGCAATAATCTATGTATGTATGAGTGGCGTCCGGTTATGGATTTGTGTGACGAATATTATAAATAGTGCATATGTATATATATATGTATGTATGTTCATCGTTTTAAAGTTGTCAAATTAAAAGTTAGGAAAAATAGACTGGAGTAAAGAGCATGGAGTTTTTTTATGGAGTCGTGTATTTGTATTTGTATTGGGTGTTTGATGAATGATTGTGGCCAGAGTCGGGGTGTGGGTGATTGCTTGTGTGTATGTGTTAATGAGTGGTTAATTCCTAGACTGCAGTTTCGGTGTGACTGTGGGATGATAATCGCTCAACGTCGATTTCTGGTATAGTCAGCTCGTCTGGAATATTATCGGCATACTCAATGGAAGATGTCTCCGAAAGGCGTTTGCTCAGCGAAGTCTGCTTGCGCAGCACCTCTGCCAGCGAAGCGTTGGTGTGCTCACCGTAGCGGGCGTCTAGACCTTGCCGGAAAGCGTTTACCACCCGGATCTAAGCGCAAGTTAAGAGAAAGAAAAGAACAACACCAAGAACAGTGACAAGATAGACAAAAACAACAATAATACTAATAGAAAGTACATTTTTGCCTTGTTTTTTCTTTTGGATTATTTTTTTCCAGTTAAACTCAAAATTAAAATGCATACACATATGCATAGGTGATTATTTCATATACGAACACAGAAACGTATCAACAGAAAATTTAAATATGTAAGCAGCAAAACAAAAAGTTGAAAAGATGAATAGAACACAAACATCAAGACAGACTATGTATGTATGGTATTCATTTATTGTAAATAAAGCAAGTAAAACAATAATATAAAAAATTAGCGAATTCAAGCAACGGAGAAATCATCGCAAACAGGCGGTGTTGCCAGACAACTTTTAAGGGGGCATGCAACAATAAATCTTCTACTACGTCCCTAGGAATGCGGATCGAATATCGAAAATCATTAACACCGATAGGGTTTTTATTTCACCAGTCATTATCTTCGACATTTATATTTTACTTATGTATGTATTTTTTTCAAATTAGACAATTATATATTTTACAGTAATATATTGTCGTAGGAATGCAAAATAAGTATTTATATTTGCATACATTGAAATATTGAAGTTACTTGGCATTGAAATATTTCTAATCTCTGTTTTGCATATAAATCAATGCATTCAATTAAAATATCTTGCGATACCATATTCTATTTTTTGCTATTGCAAATATTAAAAAAAAAAAAAGAAACCGATCGGTAATTAATCCGCAATTTCTATAAATATCAACATCCCTAACGGTCTAACGTACTTTACAATGGTCGCAAAAGTTTTGATAAGTACTCATGCAGAAGAAACGAGAAAAGTATTAAACATTTACATAAAAATATAACTTATACATATAAATGCAAGTATGCACCTGTATATAATGCATTTCTACATACTTATGTATAACTTATAGATATTAGTCATTACCTTAGAAATACAGTTCGTTCAGTAATTATTAAAAAAAGAACAACCAAATCAAGTACGATTTCTTTTTATACAAGCAACACATCACACACATAAGCATTGTTATTTTATATAAATGTAGTTTTTTAAGCCAGCTGGCCAATATAAGTAAATACAGTACATATCGCGGATGCAGCACATGCATTGGGGGATAGTCGGATCACTCAATGATAGAAGCTGCTTCTACCCATTAAACATTTCTTTCATTTACTCTAACTTAATAGACCCTTTTTTACTTGTTTACAGTACTTTTTACTTTTACTTTTTTTAGTACAGGGTACAAATGAGTATATTAAAACCATAATGGGAGGAGCAGATCAATCGGAAGCGCCTGACTGTAGAATAGTCTGTACCCTTTTTTTAAACACAATTTTTATAAAATTGCATACGAAGCGTAGCAATGCTTGTTCTTCTTCCATTTTTCTGTGTGCATGCATTGATGGCCGCGCTGCAATAAAAATACTGACCTGCAAAGGCGATATGTACTGTGTACTGTTTTATATACGAGTTATCGCGCATAGTGAAATAAATATTATTGGTTGTAAGCTTAAGTAAAAGCGCTTTCAGTTTGAAAAGTTGTTTGGTTATTTTGGTCTTTGGATTTCCTGAGCGTTGTGTACATAAATTGAAAAATGTAGAAAGGCTTACAGCTTGATCAGTGTTGTTCTTGCTATAGGGAACCGGAATCAAGCGTTCTTGCAACTCTCCGCCTATTACCTTAAAAATTGAAGAGAGAAAGTGAAATAGGAAACAATAAGTGGGAAGATAAATACAGGTTGAAGTCAGTTAAAAGAGTAGCTGCAATTAAGAGTGACTACATAGAGTTGATAAATATACATAAATTTATAGTATATGCTCTTTAGATGGTAGAAAATAATTGTATGTGTAAGAGTACAACCCTAGTATATGTAAAAAAATACATATATAAAGCTATATAGCAAGTTGATACATATGTACATGTGATGTAGAGTAGACTATGTACATATGTATGTATGTATGTATGACGAATTTTTCATAAATTTTTGTAGATTTTGATTGTTTTTGATTACATATACTAGGGTACATATGTAAGTACTAGAACTATATCTACGATATAAGAGAGGGGAAGGTGATAATTGTTAAATAAATAATTTTTGGGGTGTAAGGATGGATAAATAGATTTGAATGAATGTTGTGCATGTCAAGAAAACTACACTCAGAGAAAAAACCAAACCATTCTGACTTGATTCAACCCAAAAACGGGTCAAAAGTCGTGTTATCCAGAAATTACTTGATTTGAGTAAGAATTACTTAATTCAAGTAAGAATCATGTAATCCAGAATGGCTTGATTTTAAGTAAGTTTTGGATATTTAGGAATATTCCGGATTGATTTAATCTATCCTGATGTTTCTTGAATCAATCCTGTTTTTTCTTAATTCAATCGTGATTTGACTTGAAAAAAAAAAAAGTTTTTTTTTTTGTATGTTGTGGTTGCATATTTTATTACAATAGTGAAATATTATAAATAATTGAATAGTAATGTTTAATTTTTACTCATACAATAATTTTTTTTAGTACTTACCTGCGGCAGGAATCGAACCCGGAACCCAGTGATGTCTGTGTGAATAATGCCTTCGTGCTAGTCGTCAACGCCGTCGCCAATGATTTTCGGCGTCGGTTCATTGCCGATCATAACACACACATACAACAAATTTGTGAAAAAGGCGTACAGAAAACATATATTGCTGTCCTGCTCTTGTCGTCATGGCAACGTATGTAAACAAACCAAATTTTGTGAAACAGGCATACACAATATATTGCTGCACTGTTCTTGTCGTCATGGCAATAAGAAACTAAGAAAGTTTTCGGCTTAGTTCAAGCGTGTTTTTCTTGAGTTAAGCAAGTTTCCGCCTAATTCAAGTATTTCTCACTTGAAACAAGAAATATATTTCTTGTTTTTGAATGTAAGGCAGATTCTTACTTAAATCAAGAAATATCAAGTAAGAAACTTTCTAGAATTATTCAAGACATTTGTCGGATTGATGTAAGCCATAAAAATCAATCCGGATTCTGGCTACTTTTCCCTGAGTGTATATATACGTATGTAACTACTGATCGGTTATTCAAATAAAAAAATACTCTGATATGCAAGTATGAAAATAGATTTAATTGCGAATTTTGAATATTATAGCAAGACACCATCATAAAAAATAACTACGTGATACACATGTATGTACATATGTATGTATATTCATACATGTACATATGTATTTCGTTTCATTTTCCTTTCCGTTTTGTTCTGTTCCGTTTCATCGGCTATGTATGTATGTGTGCGTAGTTGTTGTTTGTTTATTATAAAAGCTGTAAATGTATACGATAATACTTTGATTTCGCATGTCAGCAAAGCAAATATATGTTCAATACTTGTTAGGTATGTATGTATGTACATACATAGTAATTTTGTTTCGATAGTGTACATACCTTCACTTGTGAACAATTCGTGAACATTACAAATAAGTTTAGTTTAAACCAGTAAGGACGGAGCTACTTTCGGACGTAACCGACTGTACTATGTGTTTTTTTTTCTCGCTGTTTCATATCCGATCGTACTGTAATTCACAGCATCAATGGAGATTGTCATAGACTATGTACATGCCATATACTAAATCTTTAGCTTCAAAACTGAAGCATTACAGCTGCAAACTGTTGCTTAATTGTTTTCTCCATTAGCGGAAAAATGAGAGAAATTATTAAAAAACCCAAACAAACTTGATCTGATTGACGCATAGAAGAACCTATATACCAAAAAATTGTATTTCTATCTCTTATCCCTCTAACGGGTAAGACCGTCTACAGACGGTCTCCAGTTTTTGGCGTCTAGCGATCAAACTGTTAACTTTTTTGAATCAAATGAAATTGATATATCTTTAAAATTAAATTTCCCTTCTTTTAAGGTATATTTAACCACATTTCACCCACGCGTTCAATTACAATCATCGTCTGAACTTGAAAATTTGAAAAAACTCAGAAAAAAACACCCCTTGACAAAAGTAGTTTTTGCACAAAATAAAAAAAATATTTAAACTTGTCCAATCTACTTGGGATTTTTTTTACTGATAGCTCAGACAATATATTTATTGAAATAAATTATTTTGTAGTGCGTATATGAATAACCAGAATGGGCGGAGCAGATCAGTCGGACGGGCCCGACTGTCTTATACCCTATGCCAAAGCTCGCGCTGCGCGCTCGCAAATACAGTATATAATTTAATAAAATATTTTAAATATAATTTAATTTATTTATAAAGAATAGTATGGGCGCGTTTATATCTTTTGTGTTTATTATCCAATTCAATGCGCTTTTCAAGATAGTTAAATATAATAGAAGAGAGCTTTTGTTCCAAATAACAACATTCTATATTCAATATTACGCTTGCTGTTTAACTTTGTATGTTCAAATGTTCTCACAATCGCACAATCGCCAAGTATCGTGCTTGGTATCGCTATCCCTCTCGCACACTATTTCCAAGCGTAAGGCGGCTAAGCTGCAACAGCGTGTGCATGCAGTATTACGTCGATTATATCTCCTTTGTTTATTAACCGATTTCAATGCGCTTTTCAGGACAGTTAATTATTATACTAGAGAGCATATATTCAACAATAACAACATTCTATGATTAATATTACGCTTGTTTTTGAGCTTTTAAGTTCAACTATTGTGTAGCTTATATCTCCGGTGTTTCTTAACCGATTTCAATGCGCTTTTCATGATAGTTAAATATCATACAAGAGAGCTTATGTTCCAAATAACAACCTTCTATGTTTAATATTACGCTTGTTATTCAACTTTTTATGTTAAAAAACACGAGGTTGTTTGGGTTTTATTGATTTTTGGGCGTCAAGGGGGCGTGGCGTCCAATTTTCGAAATAAACTTGATCTGCGTAAGATAACTACCTATCTATAGCAACCAAAACGGCATCTCTAGCTTTTGTAGTTGCTGAGAACGACGCGTTCATACAGACAGACAGACAGACAGACAGACGGACAGACGGACAGACGGACAGACGGACAGACGGACAGACGGACAGACATCGCTAAATCGACTCAGCTCGTCTCCCTGATCAAGAATATATATACTTTGTGGGGTCTGCCACGCCTCCTTCTGCCTGTTACATACATTCTGACAAAGTTATTAACCCTGTTTTCCCATTTTTCAATGGGCACAGGGTATAAAAACACGAGGTTGTTTGGGTTTTATTGATTTTTGGGCGTCAAGGGGGCGTGGCGTCCAATTTTCGAAATAAACTTGATCTGCGTAAGATAACTACCTATCTATAGCAACCAAAACGGCATCTCTAGCTTTTGTAGTTGCTGAGAACGACGCGTTCATACAGACAGACAGACAGACAGACAGACGGACAGACGGACAGACAGACGGACATCGCTAAATCGACTCAGCTCGTCTCCCTGATCAAGAATATATATACTTTGTGGGGTCTGCCACGCCTCCTTCTGCCTGTTACATACATTCTGACAAAGTTATTAACCCTGTTTTCCCATTTTTCAATGGGCACAGGGTATAAAAACACGAGGTTGTTTGGGTTTTATTGATTTTTGGGCGTCAAGGGGGCGTGGCGTCCAATTTTCGAAATAAACTTGATCTGCGTAAGATAACTACCTATCTATAGCAACCAAAACGGCATCTCTAGCTTTTGTAGTTGCTGAGAACGACGCGTTCATACAGACAGACAGACAGACGGACAGACGGACAGACGGACAGACGGACAGACAGACGGACATCGCTAAATCGACTCAGCTCGTCTCCCTGATCAAGAATATATATACTTTGTGGGGTCTGCCACGCCTCCTTCTGCCTGTTACATACATTCTGACAAAGTTATTAACCCTGTTTTCCCATTTTTCAATGGGCACAGGGTATAAAAATGTTGATTTGCATAAAAAATTCATTGACCATCTGTAGACGGTCTTGCCGGGCTGAGCGTAAAAAATCGCGACTGCGCTGGCTGCGCTGCTTGCGAGTGCACAATTGCGGCCATAAATAGTTCTAGTAGAGATATCGTTATGAAATTTTCACCAAAAATCTAAAAAAATAATTTAAATATACTATAAAAAAATTGGCCACATCGGCTGACTATATCCTATAGCTCCCATAGAACCCTCTAACGCGCAAACACTCGAGTGTATCTATATTGTCGATCATTTAAATGCGAAATAGCCGACTTTATCTATATAAGGCAATATATTTATGCATCCAAAATGTGGTTAATGCATAACTACATAATGCATAATGATCAATGGATGACTTTGCTTTGCTTAAAGATTTAAGTATTAACTCGAAAAATAATTTCATGGATCGGTTTCATGCTCGTGTAGAGTTCCGACATATTAAAAAAGGCTTTTCTATCATGGATATGGCCACCACTTATAGAGTTTTTAGAGGGAATAGTTCCTGGTCTTATCGCCAGCAAATCTACTTATTATATAGTTCGCCCAACATCTCGTGATGATGCAAAAAATACTCCTAATATATCATTCAATTTACCTTCATATATTCGATTTAATAAAACTGGTGAAATGGTGCAAATATGACGAAATTTAAGCATTTTGTAACAAATGTTAATTCTATAACTACAGTAAAAAATTGTTTTTAATAATATCACTAAAAAAATTTAATCATAATATAAATAAAAGTCGGCTATTTCGCATACACTCGAGTGTTTGCTCGTTAGAGGGTTCTATGGGAGCTATAGGTTATAGTCAGCCGATGTGGCCAATTTTTTTATAGTATATTTAAATAATTTTTTTAAATTTTTGGTGAAAATTTCATAACGATATCTCTACTAGAAGTATTTATGGCCGCAATTGTGCACTCGCAAGCAGCGCATCCAGCGCAGGCAGCGCAGTCGCGATTTTTTACGCTCAGCCCGGCAAGACCGTCTGTAGACGGTCAAAAGTTTTTTCCACCTGGAGGGCGTTCTAATCAATATTTTGGGATGAAATTCAAAACTTAAGCTTTTGTTGACAATATTTACCACCAAAAAAAAATCCCAACTTCGTACGACCATTATTTCGAGTTTGCCCGTTAGAGGGTTATAGTCTGCAAGATCTAGGTGGCTGCTCTGTCTGCCCCATATTCCCTGTTTCTTTTCCGATCGTAATGTACTTGATGGATATACCAAATCCCAAGTCTGTAGCTTTTAAACTGTGGCTGTTGTGGGACTTATGTACATGCATTTATAAAAAAATTGTTTGTTACATAACTTTGCTAATTTTTGTCAGTTTGTAATGTAATTCACAACATCGACGGATAATTTTATAGGCTACGTACATTTAAAAATTGCAAGTCTGTAGCTTTATTATTGTGGCTGTAGTGGCACATACACGCATTTTGAAAATTTTGTCTCTTGCATATCATCGCTATTTCTAATTCGAATCATAGATAAATGTATAGCATCGTTGGAGAATACCATAGAATACGTACATGCCGAATTAGAAGTCTGTAACTTGCAACAAGCTGTTGTGGCGCTTATAGTTTCCGAAATCTTTGAGGTAGGTAGTTTGGTAGGTAGTTTTTCGATGATTTGCGGAGGAAATTAATAGACCCTTTTACTTTTTAAAGTACAGGGTCTAAAAATGGCTTACAAATATTTGTATTTTGATTTAGTACGATTCACTATGATTTATATTGGCACACTCTGTATGTACATACGTACGTACATACGTATGTACATTTATTTTTCCGTTTCAATGCAACATGTGTATGGGTGTGAGAATATCATGGTACATATGTACATATGTACATACGTATGTAGGTACATACATGTGCATGTACTATACGCAGAAGATCATCTTCAAAGGCTTGATTCGCCTTTGGCTTTGTGTTTTTGTAAACATATTAATATACACACAATTATATTGTCATACATACATGTATGTATGTATGTAGGTATGTACGGTTCGAAGTCAATTCACCCGGCACTTGCCGTACTTGCATTAAAAGTTCAGGGGACTCTGAGCTCGAGTATACCCCACCCCGTGACCTCCAAGGATACACATACATACGCGCATATCTAAGTACGCATGTATCCGCACGCCCCATTCGCTAGCTCATTCACACTCACACGCAGACGCAGACGCAGACGCAGGCAGATAAATAAAGATGCAAAATTCATTTTCGTAAGTATGTATGTATGTTGGATTAGTAACAAGAGTACCACATAATCCCACTGGACCAAAAGCTCGGAAACGATATCGCCTACGAGATTTAGGCGAAACATTGGCGAACGACGAGTATCGCCGGCGCTCTCGCAAACGATTGTCAAACGAATTACCCGTCGGTCAGTTTGTGGCAGAGAAAGTTTCGTTTACGAACCTTCGTTTTCGTGCTCGTTTGCGAGTGTTTCGGCGATATCTTTTGCGATTCGCTGGCGAATCGTTTGCGAGCCTATTTCGATATCTTTTGCGGCTTGTTTGCGAACCTTTTGCGATACTTTTTTTTATTAAATAAAATACAATTTTAATTGCATACCATATTTTAATTTATTTTCTCAAATTTTTATTGCACATACACATAACATAACATTATAACACATTTTATTTGTGACTTCGTCGTTTAGCAGTTTTCGTTTGGAGCTGCTTAAAACAATAAAATTATTGAATTATAGTTATTGTTTTTAATAAAAATGATCACATTTTTATATTGCACAAACAATAGCATAATTGAATAATTATAAATTTATTAAATACTTACCATCAAACTTTTTCCTTATTTCACCACAAATTTTATGCGCGTCTGTCGCGATTAAACAAGCCGAAAACGCAAATGAAAAGAGAATACGAAAAACGCACAACAACAACGACGCGACCAGCGAGTCGTACTGAGAGGGAACGACAGAGACAGAGAGGGAACGCTTGTGCGTCGCTGAGTGCAAACGAAACGAAAAACGTCGTGGAGAGAGAACACGAGAGAGAGCGAACAATTCGTAGAAACGAGAACAAAATACGAAATACGAGCGACTAGCTTCGCTTTTTCTTTCGTTTGCGAGTTCGTTTACGATAGTTTTTGCCGAACCTTCGCTGCCTGGTCCAGTGGGATAGTATTTTCGATATTAGGTTTACACGAAAACTAAAGGGTTCAAAGGTATAAAAAATCATGCGATTAAATAACATATCTGCTAAGCGTTAATCTTTAGGTTTCGATCTCATTACAGTACAATTGTACGTAATTTTCGGAATGCGACGGCAAACACGGCAACTACTATCTCTGCATTGTGTGTGTGTGTGTGCGTGTGTGTGTGTGTGTGGGTGTGTGAGTGTAGAAGTGGAATTGTAGACTTAAATGGGATATGCTGTACTGGAATGCAATGGAATGCTAACGACTGTTTTTAATTAATTTAAAATTTTCAATGCCTGCCAAATTATATCGATATTTACATTATTTTTATTTTCGATCAATATCCAATAAAAATGCATTCTAACTGATTTACATATCTTTCGTTTCGATGCAATTGCTATTTTTGATAAATGGTGTGCCATCGAGAACCTTAGTTATAATAAATCAACAAATAGTTGTTTGTATGAGTCTCCTGGAATAAAAGTACATATGTATGTATGTTTGTATGTACATATGTATGTGCATTGCCTTGATCAGATTGTGATGTTTATGCATGCACATATATATATATATATATATATGTACATATGTACATATGTAGGTGCTTTTTGATAGTATGTACATATGGCATTTTTGTATAATAGTGTTTACCAATTACATACATACAAACATAAATATGTAATTCTGAACCACGGCACTTTCAGATTCCGATCTCCATTCCATTTATATGTACATACATACATACAAACATACATAAGTACAACCCCAAGTGCTTCCTCTGCTCCAGCAGAGGTATGAAGGACACCAACCACCAAGCAAGCAGCAAAATGTGTCCATCTGCGCGAGTTACCACAACATACCCGCCCCCGCCGAAACCCCTTCGGACGGCATGGAACTGCTAACGGCAGGGCAACATTGTAACATATATGGGCCAAGCCGTTGCCCTGCAAATGCTGACCCAGCATTGCAACATTCGATGGCACAAAACTGCTGATGGGTGGTCTGCACATACTCAGCATTTATTATAAACAAAGCGTAGGCGGTCAAGCACTAATACATAAGCTTCTGTATATTAGAATAAGACTTCCTCACTGTTCAATTTGAATTCAATAAAACACTTCAAGCTAACCACCGAACTGAACGGACGTGTTTATTCCTATATATACATACATCGAGAACATTTCCATACAAATATCCAGAACTGCCGAATTACATCATTGACTATCTTTCTCCGCTCCCGAGATAGATAACTCGCGCAGAGCAAACGCCCCCTCAGCTAAAACATGCAAGTAGTCCAGCTCAATCTGAACCACTGTGCTGCAGCGCAAGATCTGCTGTCGCAATCTTTGCGAGAGCAGCCCACAGATCTTGCGCTGCTTAGCGAGCCGTACGTAGTAAAACAGGGAAACAATTGGGCTGCTGACAGGAGCGGAAAAGCTGCGATATGGGCATGCGGTATATCAACTACCCTGCATAGCATCCACTATGCACAGGGGTACGTGCGCGCCAAGGCTGATGGAATATGGGTGTACAGCTGTTATATGGCTCCAAGCTGCTCCCTGCCAGAGTTTGGCGCACTCCTCGATAATCTGGTCGCAGATGCCAGAGGTCGCTGTCCAGCCATAATAGCCGGGGACTTCAATGCGTGGGCCACAGACTGGGGTAGCGCACGTACCAACTCGCGTGGCCGAACCCTTCTGGAAGCCTTTGCCACCTTAGACGTGGTACTCCTCAACCAGGGCTCAGAGCAAACATTTAGCAGAGCCGGCATGGGGTCAGTGATAGATCTCACCTTTACAAGCGCCACTCTCCATAGTAACGCATCATGGCGAGTCTGCGATGATTATACGGGTAGCGATCACAGAGCCCTACGGTACACCGTCGGCAATGCCAGCAGCTCCGGCCCCCTGCGATCCCACAACTGCATGTCACGCTACGGGAAGGCGTTCCTATCAGCTACATTTCGGCCAGAAGAGGCAGTGGCGAGCCTAAACAACCTTGGTCAACCTGGAAGCGCAAGTGACATGGCAAACCAAACCGCGCAGGTCATGGAGACGGCTGCAATAGCAAGCATGGAGCAACGCAATCCATATAGGCGTCACCACGAGCCATTATACTGGTGGAACGACACTATAGCCGAAGCCCGCCGAGTTTGCCTCAGAAGCAGGAGAAACCTGCAACGCTCGCGTGGCACGACCGAATTCCCTGATCTCATGTCGGAATTCCGTGCCCAGAGAAATCGCCTCAAGAGACTGATTAAGGAAAGCAAAAGCAAATGCTTTCTAGACCTGTGCGATTCGGCCGAGCAGGACCCCTGGGGAAATGCCTATAAAATAGTGGTGAAACGGCTCTGTGCAGGCAGAAACAACCCCCCGAATGAATTGTAACGGGCATAGTGGAAGTCCTGTTCCCTTCCAGGCCTGACTCGTTACGAAGTGCACGCGCGATTGAAGAACACCACAATGACGGAATCGACGTCGTTACCGCTGATGAGCTGCTCTTGATAGCGAGCAAAATCAAGCCCAACAAAGCGCCGGGACCTGATGGGATCCCAAACAAGCTACTAAAGTTCGCGCTACGCCTAAGGCCCGAGGCATTCACGCACCTCTACAATGGCTGCCTGAAAGAGAGAGTTTTTCCGGATCGGTGGAAAGTCCAAAAACTTGTCCTTCTGGATAAGCCTGGAAAGCCACCTGGAGAGCCATCCTCCTACAGGCCAATCTGCCTGCTGGACTCAGTAGGGAAGGTTCTGGAGGCGCTGATCTGCAACAGAATCAATGCGGCCTTGGAAGCAGCCGGTGGGTTATCCCCAAACCAATTCGGGTTCCGCAAAGGCAAATCGACGGTGGACGCAATCCAAAAGGTGGTGGAACTCGCAGCAAATGCGATAACAGGAACCAGATGGAAAGGAGGCCAAAAGCAGTACTGTCTAGTGACAACCATAGACATTAAAAATGCGTTTAATACAGCCGACTGGGGCCGCATACTTGATGCACTGGCAGACTTCGGTGTCCCCCCATATCTTCGAGCCATTGTGAAGAATTACTTCTCGAACAGGCAACTGCGGTACATCACAGACATAGGCACCCAGGCACATCACGTCTCCGCAGGAGTACCACAGGGCTCTGTCCTTGGTCCACTCCTGTGGAACATTATGTACGATGGCATTCTTCGTCTACCTGTACCCAATGGCGCCCATATTATTGGATATGCAGACGACGTGGCAGTGGTGGTCGTTGCCAAAACCCTGGAGGCGGCAGAGCTCAACAGTGGAGAAGTCTTGGCGAACATTAGGAGCTGGCTTGAGCGGATGAACCTCGAGCTTGCGCTTCACAAAACGGAGGCAGTCCTAATTAGCAGTCGCAAACGCGTGGAAACGGCTCAAGTTACCATCGGCAATCTTGTCGTCCAGTCCCAAAGGGCAATCCGATATCTCGGCGTTCTGATCGACACTCGCCTGTCCTTTAAGGAGCACCTACAGCGAGTGCAATTGAATGCGGCCAACACGGGCAGATCTCTGGCAAAGATCATGCCGAATATGAGGGGGCCGAAACAGGAAAAGAGGCTCCTGCTATCCAGTGTCGTGCGGTCTGCTACACTCTACGCAGCCCCAGTTTGGGCCAAGGCGTTGGCTACCAAAAGCAACGTCAGAGGTGTCGCATCGGTGTACCGTCTCTGCGCTTTGCGGGTGTGTAGCGCATTCCGAACAGTCTCAGACGATGCCTCACTGGTCATTGCTGGATTGGCGCCCTTCGACATAATGGCCAGTGAGGAGAAGGCGGTTGCCGAGGCAGTGAGGAACGGTACACCGAGGGGTGAGGCTCGCAGAAGTGCCCGAGAAATAAGCTTGTCAACCTGGCAAGCTCGCTGGGACGCATCCAGCAAGGGTCGCTGGACCCACCGGCTAATTACGTGTATCAGACCATGGTTGGAGCGCAAACACGGGCAGACCAACTTTTACGTGACACAACTGTTGAGCGGTCATGGGTGTTTCAAACAGTACCTCCACCGCTTCGGCCACGAACCAAGTCCATTCTGCACCTGGTGTGAAGGCACCGTGGAAGACGCGCATCACATCATCTTTGTATGTGGCAGATTTGGAGCAGAGCGTTCTCAGCTAAACGCTGCATACGGAGGCCAAATAACGGAGTCGAATCTGGTCAGCGAAATGGTGGCGAACGCATGGGCCTTTGACGCAATGTGCGACTTCGCCACCACTGTCATGTCAGAACTGCGAAGACTGGAGAGGGAGAGAGCGCAACGCTAACCTGGTTAGGATGGAGCCCATGACGCAATATCTAGCGGTGGTTCCGTGGGGTCAAATTCTATCCAAAAATGCATCTACTATGTTTATTGTTGTCTTTGCTATGTTTTAAATAAATGAATATACACACACACCCTTAAATTCGTGTTTCGTTTTGTCCATTTTTGTATTGCTGTTGCTCGTTCAACTGCTGCAAATTGTAAACGACGTCAGAGAAACCGCGCCCCCCAACCCCCGTAGGGCTGTTGCGTGCGTGTGCGTGTGCGTGAGAAGCTGATGTGGATGTTGTGGATGAAGTGGGTGGTGTGGGTGGTGTGGGCGATGTGGGCGATGTGGATGCAGATGCAGAGGTAGTGCGGCCGTTTTGCAGATTGCGCTGATGCTGCTGCTGGGGATCTTCGTCAATGTAAGATATGTCGGAAGGCAGAGATCCGGCAGAGATCCGGCAGAGATTCGATAGAGGCTGATGATGATGCGGCTGATAGGGCGGCTGCGGCTGCTGCTTGCTGCTGTAATTGGGGCTCAGCAGATTTTAATTGTAGAGCGGGTGGGCGCCAACGCCGACGCCAGTCGGCATGCCTGTCCTGGGACTACGCAAGCTGTGCAGACTGTGCATCGAGCGGCGTTCGTTAATGTCTTCCAGGGTCGAGCGGAAGGCCCGAATCACGCGCAACTGAAACAAACGAAATTAGACAACAAACGAACAAAAACGGTAACATATAAGGTTAACAAACGATAAGCATAAATACAATACATAATACGTAGTAATAGTAAGAAGCATGAGAGCACGCTCAATGTACAATGTGCAATGTACAATTTACAATGTACATAAATACATACATACATACATACATACATACATACATACATACATACATACATATGTACGTGTGTACATAAGTAAATGTGTACGTATTTACAGACTGCAAACACACATACGTCCACGCGGGTAGGTACATACATACATGCATACGTACATACATACATGTGTGTGTGTGTATGCGTGTGTGTGTGTGTGTGCATTGTATCTGTGTGCGTGCACATTTGAAACATTGCGAACAAATTATAACTAAAATCGATCGAAATCAAGTTTAAAGCCATTCAAATCGAAAACGAAATTCAAATCAAAACTAAACAAATTAATCATAAATATACATACATACACAGTTTATATGTATGCGGTAACAGTTGCTATTGTCTCCCAGAGCTGCATTTGCACTTGGATTTGCTTTTTACGGAACAAAGGATAACAACATGCATAGGTTTAACCGACAACACATGAGAATAATCAAATAAATCGTGGAAGCTATACGAAACGCAAGGAACTCAGAACGGATTTGGATTGGACAGTCTCGATCACAGTCAGGGTTACGTTCACATTTAAACTACAGTTCGATAGAGAATAAAATTAATCAAGCGGTTAGTTACATTCGAAATTCTGAACAACACAAGATCCACACAATTCATTATTTTCCCTACAACCGTTTCCCATAATCCACCACTTTAAAGCTAGTTGACGGCTTCCTGCACTACCACTTTAAATCGCGTTGACAGCCCTCTGCACTAGCAGCTTAGTGCTGCCGCCACCCACCCCCTTTCTCTGAGGTAACGTTTTGATGCTGCTGCTAAAATGTAGCGTTGTTCGATAATTATAAGCATTAAATAGCATTAAGTGCACAACTAATAGTAGTAGTAATAATA
>JAWNNJ010000156.1:0-34283 GCA_035045125.1 Hypselothyrea guttata
CGGGTTACGCAGCCAACGCAGCCAGGGCAGATTAACGTAATAAAGCTATTGTTTGCCATTTCCAATGCTCACTGTAATCTTTTCTAAGCTATGTATTATCTTTCGTATGCTCGATGCTTAACTGTTATTATATGCAGCTCTCTCAATCAGCTGCAATGCAAGCGCTGATACTGTTCAGCTGCTTCGCCTCTCTTTTGCTTATTCTTCTGCTGTTACCTTTCGATGCCGTTTCGAGCCGCGCTGCTATCAATCTGCCAACAATAAACTATAACCTTTGAGTGAACATATGAACAGAAAAACCCTTGCGTTATTATTTAAAAGGCTCAACAGCTAATAAAAAAGCTTATTAGCTAAACATTGGTGACCCCGACGTGATTATATATAAGTGATCTATAAGTGCCTAAAACTAATAATTTTGCATATGTACGGACCTGCAGAAAGTGCATAAATATCGCTTGCATACATATACAGTGAACAAACATCGATCAAACACACACACATATATTGAAAGCATACAGTGGTTTAAAGAACTTTGTGCACGGCTCGCTAATTATAATTAAAATAAATAAATATTTTGCCTTTGCTTTGTTTTATTAATTCGTCATGGCTACAGAAGCGCCCACACTTACCGCTGCAACATCAAATCGGCAAAATTTATTAAAAAAGAAGGCAACTAACTTATACGATAAACTGAAAAAATTACATTTGACATTAACAATTGAAAGATTGGAGTCATATGAGGAATCTGAGCTCCAAGTGCGGTTGGAGCAGCTTGATGAACTGCAAATGACATTTAAACAAGTGCATAATTAGCTAGAGGAGCTAAATTTCGATGAAATCGGAAGTGATTTACGTGAAAAATTTGATGAGCGGCATGTACTTCTCAAAATGCTTACTAGGAAAGTACTAGCCAAACGAAGTTCATGCGTCTCAGCTTCATCCACTTTAAATGAAGTTGCAGGCACTTCACAGCAGTCAGTGCGACAGCGGTCTACTCCAGTGTTGCCACCCATTAAGCTGCCAACATTCAGTGGAGGCTACGCAAACTGGGCGGACTTTTATTCCATGTTTGTCGCTATTATTGACAGTCATCCTGATCTCGCAGACATTGAAAAACTACAGCATCTACGGTCTTGTTTGAGTGACTCAGCGCTGGAAACTATTCGTTCGTTGGAAATCTCAGATGCTAACTATGATACTGCTTTAAAGTTATTAAAAAACAGATTTGATAACAAACGTTTAGTATTTCAGGCTCACATTAACGAGATTCTGGGGCTGCAGGCAGTGGAGAACGGTTCAGTGGCAATGCTTCGTGGGCTTTCGGACTCATTTAATGCGCACATTCGGGCTCTACAAGGATTGGGAACCACGCAGCAAATTGCTGAATGCATAATTGTGCAAGTGATGCTAAGGAAATTGGATTCGATAACCAGAGCCAAGTGGGAAGAGTATCTAGAAGACCCTGATACCGCCAATAAGATCCCTGATTGGAGTTCCTTAGCTCGATTTTTGGAACAGCGCTGTAGGGTATTGGAAACTGTCGACTTCGCTATGGCCGCGCACACGCCAAGCGCTCAGGTGGGAAAGATAAACAAATTCAATACCAGATCCACATTTGTCACTACAAGCTCGACCCCTAATGGCTGCATATTTTGTAATGATGTTGGTCACGCCATTTACTACTGCCCCAAATTCAAAGATCTCAATCATTCGTTACGTCTAAAGGAGGTAAAGAGGCTAGGTTTGTGCATAAATTGTCTTAGAAAGGGACATGTATCTCGTCAATGTGTATCGAGCAATTGCCGTATTTGCGGAAATAAACACTACACGTTGCTCCATATTGATAGTTCATTGGGCACTAGTAGCAACGGATTCGCTTTACAGGAAGACAACTCTGCGCTCAACTTCACTACTCAGCCCTCTTCATCTACAACCACGGCCGCTGCACTCATAGCCCAGGATATCAGCGAAGATGTAGTACTGCTCGCGACTGCTGTAGTACTTGTTCAAAACTGTTCAGGAGTTTTCGTTCCTTGTCGTGCCTTACTCGATTCTGGCTCCCAGCTGCATCTTATTACATCTCGTTTCGCAAATCAGCTACAACTTAGAAAAATGAAATGCGCTTCAACGATTTCAGGCATTGGAGACTCTAGTTTTGTAACTGATGGTGTCTCAGTTAGCATCAACGTTCATTCAACTGTTTCTGAGTACTCAACTTTATTTACTGCTGTCGTAGCCTCGAACATAACTGATCGGCAACCTAACTTCAACATCGACATCGGAAATTGGAATATACCATCAAATATTAAACTAGCTGATCCAGAGTTTAACCATCCTCAGCGTGTGGATCTGCTAATTGGAGCCAGCCTTTTCTACGAATTGTTATGCGTAGGACAGATTAAACTCTTGCCTGGGTTACCATTAATTCAAAAAACTCGTTTAGGCTGGGTAGTGTCTGGAGGCCTCAGCCGTCTTAATGGCTCATCCTTAATGGTATCGTCCACTCCAATTTCTGATGATAACAACATGCCAGATGAGCGACTTGATGTTCTTCTTCAACGGTTTTGGGAGGTTGAAAGCTGTACTGATCCAACAATTAAGGCAACCAAGGAGGATCTAGATTGTGAACTTCACTTCGCTAATCACGTTCGGCGACTAACTACTGGCGACTATAGTGTTCGTCTTCCCGTAAAGTTTAATTTGGATTTGTTGGGAGAATCGTACCCGCAAGCAGTTCGTCGGTTCTTGTCTCTTGAAAGGAAACTGCAACGCAATCCAACATTAAGGACTCAATACGCTGGATTCATAAAGGAGTATCTCAATTTGGGCCATATGTCAGCCGTTCCTAATGATGCAATTAAGACTTGTCGATATTTTTTACCCCACCATTGCGTTTTGAAGGAAGATAGAACCACTACTAAACTCCGTGTCGTATTTGATGGTTCTGCATCAACCACATCCGGATATTCCTTAAATGATGTTTTAATGGCAGGTCCAGTCATTCAGCCCAAACTCTTTCAAATTCTTCTGCGTTTTCGTACACACCCATTCGCAATTACTGCCGATATTTGCAAAATGTATCGTTGCGTAAGAGTTTCAGCCAGAGACAGTTACCTTCAATGTATTATATGGAGAGACTCACCACAGGATACATTGGAAGTGTACAAACTAGATACGGTAACTTACGGAACTAAGCCAGCCTCATTCTTGTCTGTGAGGGCAATGCATCAGTTAGCTATGGATGAGCACACCAAATACCCTATTGGTTCAGAAATTCTTCGCCGAGATTTTTATGTTGATGATCTTATATCTGGGGCCAATTCTCAACTAGAAGCCATTGAGATCATGCGCCAAACTACTGACATTTTAGCCAAAGGACAGTTCAAGCTAAGGAAATGGTGTTCAAATGTACCCGCTGTTCTTGAGGATATTGAAGCGAATGATAGAGAATCTTTCTTGAAGTTTGATGATGGAAGCAATTTTACAAAAACATTAGGGTTGGCTTGGGATCCTTCAACTGACCAACTCTTATTTTCATTTCTGACTCTGCAAGTTGAGCCTGCTCCTTGTAGACGCTCAGTGTTGGCAACTGTAGCTCGCTTTTACGACCCTCTTGGCCTCGTAGGACCTGTATTAACCAAGTCAAAAATCTTTCTTCAGCGCCTTTGCAAGGAGAGACTTTCTTGGGATGAAAGCCTTCCATTATCATTGAACTCTGAATGGATTGAGTTGTGCAGCAGTTTCCAGCATGTTCAGCGCATTGGATTCCCTCGGTTGGTCTTAGATGCAAGTTCAAATTTGGAAATACATGGGTTTTGCGATGCTAGCCTCGAAGCCTATGCTGCCTGCGTGTATGTTGTATCTAAAGGGCAGCAGTCAACAAGTCGACTTCTGTGCTCGAAGTCTCGTGTAGCACCACTGAAGACCATAACTGTACCCAAACTGGAGCTGTGTGGAGCCGAGCTATTAGCTAGACTTATGACAGAGGTTGCGAATCTGGGTGTTTTCAAGGGTCCCTATTACTGCTGGTGTGACTCTGTAGTTGCGCTTTCTTGGTTAAGAGATGAGCCATCCAGGTTCAACATATTTGTTTCCAACAGAGTGGCCACTATTCAGGAACTGACAGGCTCAATGGAATGGCGTCATGTGCCAACGGCGCAAAATCCAGCTGATATTCTATCTCGTGGTGCTTTGCCTAATGATTTAAGTGAGTCCCTCCTCTGGGCTCATGGACCTCCGTTTATGTGCGCCCCAGAATCGAGTTGGCCTTCGAATATCGTCGCAGAGAGACCAACGTTGGAGCTTCGTCGCAATGTACTGCTGGTTAAATCTCCACATGTGGATATCGTCTCGAGCTCTAAATACGCCAACAACTTTGCTGCTCTACAACGCTCATTTGGTTACGTGCACAAATTCTGTAAAGGCATTCGGCGCCCCGGACTTCTTATATCTGATCTAGAAGGTGGAACTCAATTAATGCTGCGTATAGTAAAACGTACACAGTTGTGGGATGACATTAAGGCGGTACAGAGTAAGGGCGTGGTCCAAACGTCTAGCTCAATTGCTTCTCTCTCTCCATTTTTGGATAAATTCGGAATCTTAAGAGTCGACGGCAGGCTAAAAAATTCATCTCTAGATTTTAACGGTCGTCACCCCATAATCTTGCCCAGGAAGCACGTACTCACGAAGGCTATAATCACACACTTTCACGATCAAAACCTGCATACTGGACCTCGAGCTCTGCTCGGTATTCTTCGTTCCCAATATTGGCCTATTGGGGGGAGAAAAACTGTAAATGCGGCAATAAGCAAGTGTGTCAGATGTTTTCGTGCTAAGCCTCGCTTAGTGGAACATATTATGGCCGATCTTCCGAAGGAACGTCTTGTTGGTTCACATGCCTTTGAAGTCACAGGTGTCGATTATTGCGGCCCATTTTTCTACAAATCAGAGATTCGCAACAAGGCTCCTGTCAAATGCTACGTCTGTGTCTTTATTTGCTTCGCCACCAAAGCGGTTCATTTAGAACTGGTAAAGGATCTCTCAACTGTTGCATTTCTTCAATGTTTAAAACGTTTTATATGCACGAGACGTAAACCTCGACAGATATGCTCGGATAATGCGACTAATTTTGTTGGTGCGCGAAATGAGCTGGAAGAAATGAAGAGGCTATTCTTAAGCGAGAAACATCAGCAGGATGTATTGGATTTCTGTCTCGCCGAGACTATTGAGTGGTGTTTCATCCCCCCTAGGTCACCCCACTTTGGTGGTTTATGGGAGGCGGCGGTTAAAACTGCGAAACATCATTTTTATCGCGCTGTGGGCCCAGCAATATTGTCCTTTGATGAGCTCCGAACGCTTATATGCCACATTACGGCAGTCGTTAATTCTCGTCCTTTAGTTTCAATTTCAGAAGACCCTGCTGATCTTGATGTACTAACTCCAGCACATTTTTTGAATGGTGGTCCACCTGCTACATTCTCTGAACCTGACGTGACGAAGCTTAACTACAATAGGCTTGATGCTTGGCAGCGTGTGACCTACTTGCAGCAAATTTTTTGGTCTCGCTGGAAAGAAGAATATTTGTCATTGCTTCAGCAGCGATCAAAGTGGCGTACGTCAAAACCATCATTGCAGGTCCATGACATTGTTCTCGTGAAGGATGAGAATTTGCCTCCCATGAAATGGCCATTGGCAAGGGTGGTTGAGCTGATCCCTGGAAAGGATGGCGGTACTTAAGACTTCAACAGGACTGACGAAGAGAGCGGTTAACAAACTATGTCTGCTTCCCCTTAAGAATTCTGTTGAAAGTCCAGCTTCCAACGGGGGGAGTATGTCGGGTTACGCAGCCAACGCAGCCAGGGCAGATTAACGTAATAAAGCTATTGTTTGCCATTTCCAATGCTCACTGTAATCTTGTCTACGCTATGTATTATCTTTCGTATGCTCGATGCTTAACTGTTATTATAAGCAGCTCTCTCAATCAGCTGCAATGCAAGCGCTGATACTGTTCAGCTGCTTCGCCTCTCTTTTGCTTATTCTTCTGCTGTTACCTTTCGATGCCGTTTCGAGCCGCGCTGCTATCAATCTGCCAACAATAAACTATAACCTTTGAGTGAACATATGAACAGAAAAACCCTTGCGTTATTATTTAAAAGGCTCAACAGCTAATAAAAAAGCTTATTAGCTAAACAATAACTTTACAGTATAATTTGCTTAGCTGCCTCGAGTACTTTGCACGCCAATACCAAAACCATAAAAAATTACAATACGCCAAAACCATAAAAAATTCTGCCGATACGAGGCGCTTAAGTGCAAAAGGCTGCTAAGTTGGGTGCACCAAACGTAATTATTTTCATACTAAAAGTGACCATGATGCAGAAAAATGAAAATGTCAGGCAGCTATCTTGACAATGCAGCTAATTATCGAGGCAGCTAAGCAAATTATACTGTATATCGACCTTTATTTTGCAGGACTTTTTCCATTTTCCTTGGCAAGGAATGAGGTACCATGTTTTTGGAAAATATCCTAAACTTGATTAATATTTTGACAAAATGTCCTTGTGACTCCTTTTTTGAATTCATTCCAAAGATTCCTAATGGAACTGATGTCTGGAGATCGACTTAACCACTCAAAAACACCCACATCTTGGTGTCGGAATCAATCCTTTATTACTCGACATGGGTGTTTGGGGTCATTATCCTGCTGGATTCCCATAAATGTTACATATTATCCTTGGTATATGGTAGAACTACCGCCTCCAATAACTTTTTGTACACGAATCAGTCAATGATTCCGTCATTACGATGATACGGATCAACACCATCCCATGAAAAGCGTCCCCATACCATTGGGCTGCCACCACTATTTATCACAGTATTATTTGTGTTCCTGACATCAACATTTTTGCCTTTGAGAAGGCAAACATTCCTTTTCGAATCATTACCATATTAATTTATCATGGTTCCGTCGTTCCAGAGGGTATTACGCCATTTTTCTCACCATCCATTCCGCAGCAGGTTTTTCAATCTTGTGCAAATTTTTGTCCCATCTGTAAATTTTCTGATGGAAGCAAATTAATCCTGCGAGCAATCCTACCTGGTAGGTGTGCTATTAGTAATCGTTGCTGGACCATCCGTGATGAAAAAATATTTCCAATTTCCTTGGAAATCGACCTAATAGACATGAATGGGCTGCGTTCAACCATGGAACCATGCAATTATCGGCCCTAGATGGTGATTTTCTAAGTGTTCCAGGATTATCAACCGTGTTTTTCGGTTTTAAAGCATTTGTTACAAAACTTTGAGATCGTTTTATAAACATGGTAATGGGTTTACAGGTTTATTTTTCAACTCGGAGTCGTAAAGCGAGCCATTTTACCTTTGCACTGCAGTGAGGCCCAAAATTATTTTTTTTACGGCTGTTATGTCCTTATTTAGCTGTATTTTCTTAATACCTTGTCTTCTGCAGCCAAATGATTTTCTTAATTAATTACAGGTAACTTTACATTACATTGACCAGCCTATTTTGGACAAACACGAAAACATTCACAAATTTTTATCAGCAAGCTAATTTATTGCAGGAATTGATCATATTCCAACCAAAACAGTGTGATCTTATAAAAAACCAGAATGGGCGGAGCAGATCAGTCGGACGGGCCCGACTGTGTTATACCCTGTGCCACAGCTCGCGCTGCGCGCTCGCAAATACAGTTTATAATTTAAATATAATTTAATTGATTTATAAAGAATAGTATGGGCGCGCTTTGTTTCGTTTATGTCTTTTGTGTTTATTAACCGATTTTAATGCGCTTTTCAAGATAGGTTAATATAACAGAAGAGAGTTTATGTTCCAAATAACAACATTCTATGTTCAATATTACGCTTGCTATTTAACTTTGTATGTTCAAATGTTTTCACAATCGCACAATTGCCCAGCAGCGTGCTTGGTATCGCCATCTCGCTCGCACACTATTTCCAAGCGTAAGGCGGTAGAGCTGCAACTGCGTGTGCATGCAGTATTACGGCGCTTATATCTCCTTTGTTTATCAACCGATTTCAATGCGCTTTTTAGGACAGTTAAATATAATATAAGAGAATATATATTCAACAATAACAACATTCTATGATTACTATTACGCTTCTTTCTGAACTTCTAAGTTCAACTATTGTGAAGCATATATCTCCTGTGTTTCTTAACCGATTTTAATGCGCTTTTTAGGATAGTTAAATATAGTATAAGAGAGTTTATGTTCCAAATAACAACCTTCTATGTTTAATAATACGCTTGTTATTCAACTTTTTGTGTTAAAAATTCGAGGTTATGTGAGTTTTAATGATTTTTGGGGGTCAAGGGGGCGTGGCATAAACGATTTGAAATAAACTTGATCTGCGTATTGATTACACCTACCGATAGCAACCAAAACGGCATCTCTAGCTTTTGTAGTTTCCGAAATCGACGCGTTCATACAAACGGACAGACAGACAGACAGACAGACAGACGGACATGGCTATATCGACTCAGCTCGTCTCCCTGATCAAGAATATATATAGTTTGTGGGGTCTGCCACGCCTCCTTCTGCTGTTACATACATTCTGACAAAGTTATTAACCCTGTTTTCCCATTTTTCAATGGGCACAGGGTATAAAAAGTATAGGTTTATTATGTATTTATTAATAATAAGTCAATTAATGATGCGCTCTTTATATTTCAATAGCGTCTGTAACAATATGAAAAGTAGTGATGTACTTAAGTCTAATCGATAGCTTCTTCAATACATCAATATCTTATAAAATACTGTATACATCGATAACATACATAACACTTCCCCACTCTAAGTAGATGGTGAAAATATAATTTGCGGCCTTCGAACACGTGAGGATCGCCGTACTGGTTGGTTGATATAAGCTGGTGGTCCTCGACGGGTAGATGTACCCATAGGCGAAGACAGCTCACTTTGTAGATCTCGTGATTCGCTTTGAATTGAACGTGATGCTGTAGGTGTCCTGAAGATTTTCTCAGATCTGGTTTTGTCAGTGTTTGTTTCATCTTTCTCAGTTGATACGGTTAACTATGGATTTGGTAGACTAACGAATTTGTCCCATGTATTTATACTTGAATTAGGTCGCTTGTCTGCATTAGTCCAAGCGTTTAAAGGCCAGCCTACTGTACTTCCTTGTACACTTCCCCGGCGGTTCGTTGAATGGTTACTGCTGCAGCCTCGAATTTGATTAACGTGCCTCTTGTAGTATTTATTGTTGGATACAATCTCGTAGTGTAGATCGCCTAGGCGCTTAGTTACTTTGCCCCGTATCCACTTATCCATTCGAGAATTTCCGGAAATAAAGTATACCTCATCGTTGCTCTGAAATTGTCTATAGGTCGAATTGAATTTCATGATTTGTTTAGCTGTAACTTTCTCTTCTGCACTTTCAGGTCGAACCAAATTCATTCGAGTGCGTAGTTCACGTCCCAAGAATAGTTTCGCTGGGTACTCACCAGTAGTGGAATGGGGTGCATTTCTATATTGACGGAGAAATTCGTTCAAGTTGCTTTTTAAAGTACTTTCAATGCTTGTTTGATTTTTTGCACGTATCTTTCAGCTTGTCCATTCGTCGCAGGATGATAAGGAGCTGTCAGTTTATGGTATTTAATGCCTACAGATTTTAAATACTCGTTGAGCTCAGTTGATGTGAAATTAGTTCCATTATCAGAGATCATGTTCGGTACTCCTTATGCGGCAAAATTATCGTCTAGAAGTGTGGTTATTGCGGCTGTGGTTGTAGATTTCGTAATCTTAACCTCTACCTATTTAGAAAATGCGTCTGTTATTATGAGATGCATTATGCCATCTATTGGACCGGCATAGTCGATATGAATGCGCTCCCATTGTGCTTTAGAGTATTCCCAGTAGTGGTTCGAATATTTTGGTGGTAGGTTTGCATTCTTGGCACAAACTTAGTATGTTTTCGCTATATTCTCTATATTTTTATCGATTCCTGGCCAGTAAACAAACGATCTGACCACGCCCTTCCAGATGGGCTCTGTGTAATTCATTTAAAATTCGTTGCTGAAGTTTGAGGGGAATAACTATACGATGCTCGAATGTGATGCACCCTGTTAATAGAACATACTTGCATTCTGGAGCTTTAAATCCATTTTTAATTAGGCATTGTCCATCTCCAAAATTTGAATGATTTTGCCTAAGTCCTGATCTTTTCTTGTTTCTCGTGCGATCTCTGAAGCATTCACTGGTAGCTGGTTTAGCTGTCAAATTATGGATATGTCGAATGCATCGTCATAGAAAGTTGCGAAAAATAATCGGCATTTATATTCTCTTTCGAAGTCTTCGTCATGGGCGTAAAATTAAAGTTACTTAAAATATCTGCATAATTAGCCATTCGCGAAATGCATAGCAATGGCAATGACTTTTCAGGATTCAGTATTTGAGACAGAGGCTTGTTGTCAGTTACCAACGTCCAATGTTTTGCGTATAAATATTTGAAGAATTTTTGCACGGCCCATACAATTGCTAGGGCCTCCTTGTCGATAGGTGAGTAACGTTTCTCTGACGAATTTAAAGTACGGCTTGCAAATGCAATTGGACGCTGTTTTCCATTGTGTAGTCGATGGGAGAGAACAGCACCTATACCTGTATTACTTGCATCATTTGCTAGAATTATTGGTAGTGCTGGATCGTATGGCATAAGAACTTGTGAAGAAATAATAATGTTTTTAATTTTATTATATGCTGACTCCGTTTCTGGTGACCAAAAGAATTTGCCATCTTTCAATATATCACGAAGTGGTCTGTCCAGGGTAGCTAGATTTGGTATGAAGTTAGAGTAGTAGGCTGCTTTTCCCAAAAACAGCTGTAGATGCTCGATTAGAGTCGGTTTTGGGGCATGAATTATCGCATCGATGTGTTTTGTTGATTTGTGAATTCCTTGTGCGTCAATTCTGTGACCCAAAAACTCCACAGAAGTTGCGGTGAATACACATTTGGATTTGTTCAGCTTGAAACCTTGACGTTGAAGCCGTTCAAATGTTGTTTCAAGGATGTGGAGTAGTTCGTCAACGTTTTTGGCGTATATGAAATTAAGAACATTAGGGACTCCCTGTAATGCGGTTTCCATTGTTCTCTGCCAGATTGCCGGTATGTTTGCTGCACCATATACCGCTCGTGTAGGTCGAATAAGGCCATGTGTATTGAGAGTGAGTATATGTGCGAAGTCATCATCAATACGTAAGTGTGAATATGCATCTGTAATGTCCAAATGTGCAAAAATTGAGGCTTCTTTCATTTGATTGAACAAATCTTCTGCTCTCGGTATAGGGTGTTCATCAATGATCATTTGTCCATTAACAGTCGGTTTGAAGTTGCCGGTAATTCGTATTCCGCCTGTTTTCTTTGTGACTACATGAGTGGTAGAAGCCCATTCTGAATAATCCTTTGCATAGGCATCACGCAGTGTAAATGGTACGTCCCTTGGCCTTGCAAATATCGGCTTTGCGTTTGCTTTTAAGTGGACTTTCACAGGTGGCCTCTTTAATGTACCTGCCGCTGAATCAAATACCGAATCGTATTTGGCTAGAATACCGAGTAGTAGTAGACTTTTCTTGAGAGGCAATATTCCTGTTGCTTGGACGGCTACTGTCTTCACGGTATTATCTGTGGATGAAAACAAGTCCAGGTTCATCGGATCTTCATTAACTTCACTGAACAGCTTGACGAAATCTAATTCCTTCGCAAATTGAGATATCCACTCTCGCCCACACAATGTGTCCAGAGTGCCTTTCACTACGTTCAGATTAAGCTTGCGTGTAGTATGTGGCTGATTTTATGGCAGATGTAGCACTCTTTATCTTTGAATTTGCTATCTTTACGCATATGTGAATCACCGCAACCAAAACATTTTCCTCTGCCTTGACCCTCAACTTTACTGGCGGGCTTCTTTCTGATTGGTGTAAATCCCAATTTGTATGTAGACTCGGTCTCTGATATATTACTGTCAGTAACTGTATTGGACGAATGAAGTAGAAGTTCCCTTGCATATGCTGCTTCATATGCCAGTGCGAAAGATTCTGGGCTTTTTGAAATAATCTCATCACATATATTACGATTTTGCATACCGAACAACATTTGTTCAGTTAGCATTCTGTCGAGGAAAGACCCGTAGTCGCAGAAGGATGCTGCCGGCTTCAAGCGTAGAACGAATGCAGCAAGTGGTTCGTCTGGTTCCTGGCGAAGTTGGCGAAATTTGAAACTCTCTGTATATATGTTTTTTTGCCATCCAAGTGGTTGATTAGAATTTCCTTTAATTCGTTGTATTGTAGATCCTCTGGTTTTCTCGGACTAATTAAAATACGTATCGTTGTATTCAATTCTGCATCCATATGCACTCGTGCGTAGTTATGGTGCTCATCTGAAGGTATCTTGCTCAACTGGAGTGCCCAATCAAATCTCGTGAAGTAGTCCAGGACAGTAGAATTCTCTCCGCTTTTGTAGCTTGGCATTGCAAACTGCGGTGTCTTTGTAGTTGTAGTGGCTGCAGCGTCCGTACCATGGCTGGACTGCTGCACCGCCTCACGAATCGCTTCAGCTAGCGACGCGATGATCTGATTCATATCCATTGTGTCACTGGATGCTTGTGGTTGACTCATTGTAGTGTAATCCTACTTAATAAGTCAATTAATAATGCGCTCTTTATATTTCAATAGCCAACATGCTGCCGGTAGTATGTCAACGCCCATAATTAAAATAGCGTCTGTAACAATATGAAAAGTAGTGATGAACTTAAGTCTAATCGATAGCTTCTTCAATACATCGATATCTTATAAAATACTGTATACATCGATAACATACATATCATACTGTTTACATCGATAACATTCATAACAAGGTTCATTATAAAATTTCGTGTTATTAATTTTGGGCGTTGACATACTACCGGCAGCATGTTTAAGTGGTCCAGCGACACCAAGCATGTGTTTGTTAACGCGCGAACCCAAGCCAATACGCAGCCCACTACCCGCCCATCCGACCGAGGGGCGCACCACGCATTGAGCGGAAAAAAATACAATAGATCGCTGAATAAAGCTACAAACAACATACAAATTTAAACAAAAATAAGTATTATCTACGAGAAAGGTGTTGCAGAAGCGTCCATCTTTGTAGAAGCACGGGGTTGGCACTAGAAATAATGTTAAAAAGACTATTGTACTCACTACAAAGAACTCTAAATGGGTTATGAATAGAATAGTACTACAACGAGAAAGAGATAAGGGAATAAAGTTTCTAGTATTTCTAACCGGAACAGTAAATCTAATTTGGGATATCAACTCGGGAGAGTCGACTTCACCATTAATTAACTTGTGCATAAACATGACAGCAAGCATTGTTCTACGGTCAGAAAGAGAAGGAAGATAAATTAACAAAAGTCTGCTTCAATATGAGGAAGGCGAGTGTTAGTATCGCAATTAAGATTACGCAATGCAAAACGAAGTAACTGTTTCTGCACCAACTCAATTCTATCCTGGTGGACTTTGTACTGGGGACCCCAAACACAGCATCTATATTCCAGAATAGGGCGAACTAGAGCAGTATACAGGGTTTTAGTAGTATACGGATCGATGAACTCCTTCGACCAGCGCTTAATGAATCCTAGCACTCCCATAGCCCTACCAACGACTGATGAGATATGCTTATCAAATTTAAGTTTTGGATCAAAATGATTGCCGAGATCATCAAATAATTCGACTCGCTCCAAAACTGTATTGGTAAGCTTATAAGAATTCAGATGGGGAGTACCCCTATAAAAGACATTAATTTACAATTACTACAATTTAAATTTAGCAGGTTTGTGGAACACCACAAGTGGAAAGTACCCAAATCATTTCGCAAAAAACAGCTCGCCTCGGAGTCGCAATAGGATAGACAAATTTTTACATCATCAGCGTACATAAGAACCCGAGAGTATTTACAAATTGAGGGCAAATCATTTATAAATAATGTAAATAGTAAAAGACCAAGATGACTACTAGGTACACCAGTAGAAGAAGCGCATGGTTGACCGAATCAAACGCCTTACTAAAATCAGTATAAATTACATCCGTTTTCACGAATTCATGTTGAATAGGAGGAATAATAGATTTACATAAATGTTGAATTTGAGAAGTTATCAGCTTCCCAACCATTTTTGGAATAGTAGACAACTTAGATATACCTCTATAATTATTTGCATCAGACTTGTTTCCTTTTTTAAGGAGGGGAATTTTGTAAGACTCCTTTCAAATTTGTGGAAAGGAGCAAGACTCAACGGACAAATTCAACAACTTTAACAAAGGTTTACAAATACCATCAGCGCAATGCCGTAGCACACAGCCAAGCACTCTATCGGGTCCAGGTGAATATACAGGCTTGGTGGCCATCAACTCATCTAAAACTAAGCTTTCCGTAATTAAGGGATGGAATACACTATTGGAGCTATTCAACTTATAAGGCTAAGTCTTTCCATTAATAAAATTACGAGAGGAATAAATTGTTTGAGTTGTTGTTTGATCCCCCGTAGCCGAACTATCCCCAAACACAATCAGGTTCGGAAATGTCCATATCCCACGTTTCGAGTTGACGAAATCATAGAAACTTTTCGGATCCCTATTAAACTGTATGCAACATCTTCCCAAATATTCCTGATATCAAGTATTATTTGCTATCAGAAAGTTGGAACGTGCAACGACATAAAGAGAGAAGTCAGAAGAAAACTTCTTATACAGTCGCGACTTTCTATTTTTAAAACTTGCTAGTTCCCTAGTAAACCATATTGGTCTATGCGACCTCTGTGGATGACCAAATGGAATACAAGCATCGAAAAAAAATCTCAACTGCACTATTCATGTCACCGCACGCAAGAAGACGAGACCAATCAGTTCGGGTTAGAAGCTGTGCTAATTTAGCAAAATTGGTCTTCCGGAAGCAACGGACACACTCCCTTGATATATTAATCAAGCCAGAAGAAGAAACTGGTAGGCCGATCGACACCTCCAAAGCTGGTTGGTACATATCCTCAGGGATAGAAATAGGTTCAGTACGGGATACAGAAATAGAAGAAGAATCCAAAACAAAGATCAAATCAAGCATTCTATTTAGCGAATTCGGGATATCATTCACTTGAGTCAGTGATAGGCTGAACAGACCTTCAACAAAGTCATGAGAGATCGTCGAAGTCAAACAATTGGACTCAGCAGAAGATAGCCAAGAAATACCAGCAATATTAAATAATGATCCGTGATGATCATGATCCGTAAGAGAGGATGTAATTTTTCTAATAACAGAAAGGTGATTTAGGTAAACAGAAATGTCAGAAGAAGAAGGAATATACGAACAAGTTACATAAATATTAAGACTACTAAAACGAATCTTGACAGCAACAAATTCGATGTCAAACGAGCAACATTGAATTTGCACTGCCGAGAGACTAGCGTCAATAGCTATAAGTACTCCACCACCACGACGAGACATGCGATCACGTCTAAATATAGTAAAGATTGTAGATAGGATTTCAGAATTTGACATATCCGGTCTTAACCAAGTTTCGGTAAAAACTAGTATTTTAAATTGAAAGGAAAGACTATTTAAATAAAGCGTAGGTAGCTTACTACATAGACCCCTTACGTTTTGATAGCCAAGAAGGATAGCTTGTGCTAGATAAATTAACAGTGGGAAGCTTAGTAGAAGGTACAAATTCCTAGAATAAAACATGTTCAGGCCAGAATTCTTTACTACATATGGTATGAAAGACGTCAGGGGGAACAATGATTTTGAATGAAGAAATATCCCGAGCATAACTGAAATTAAATTTTTCCACCTTAATATTGGCTTTTACTTTAACCCGAATGTAGGCATTAACATCGTCAGATGTGTTATCAGGGGCAAGCCTGGAAGGAAATATTTGTTTTTTGGGTGGTATAATTACAATGGGCCTATGAACAACAGCAATTGTTTGGGGCCCGACAGGGACGACAGAGGGTATAGTAGGCTCAATTTCTTCAGCACTGCTAACCTGAGGCGACACTGGGAATGGCTCACGATCGAGGGAAGCCACATCCATGGGTGACAAATTGACTTCCTCCGTATTTTGCGGCAAATTAGGAATTGTTGGGAGGAGCAGACAATAAGAATGGTGGTTCCGGAATTGAGATTTCGGATCAATTGAACTCCGCATCCAAAGCGGAGAACTTTCCCACAAGGGCATTAAAGCAAGTGGAAAGCTCACTAAAACCAATCCTCGTCTGCCTCATGAACAGACACAAAGCTAACAGACACAAAGCTAACGGCGCACACGCGACGAGAGTGGGAAGTACAAAGAGAGAGTAAAAGCTAGCACCAACAACAACACGCGTATAGAAATTGCGGGAGCAAGAGCGCAAGAGAGAACGAAAAGATCACGGGAGTGTTTAAAAACAACCAGTAAGAACGGAGCTACAGTCGGACGCAACCGACTGTAGGAGACCCTGTACTTTGTGTTTTCTTCGCTGATTCTTATCCGATCGTAATGTAATTCACAGCATCGATGGGGATTGTCATAGACTACGTACATGCCACATCCCAAATCTTTAGCTTTAAAACTGAAGCTTTAAAACTGTAAACTGTAGCTAAATTGGTTTTTCGGTTAGCGGAGGAAAGAGAGGAGTTATCCAAAAACCCAAACAAACTTGATATGATTGCTGCATAGGAGAACCTAAATGCTCAAAAATGGTATTTCTAGCTCTTATAGTCTGCAAGATCTAGGTGGCTTCTTTGTCTGATCTATCTTCGCTGTTTCTTCTTCGTTTGTTATGTAATTCACAGCATTGATGGATAATGCCATAGGCTACGTACATGCCAAATCCCAAGTCTATAGCTTTTGAACTGTGGCTGTAGTAGCGCTTACATACATTTATAAAACAATTTACTGCTGCATAACTTCGGTGTTTCTTCTCCGTTGGTAATGTAGTTCACAGCATCGATTGCTAATTCAATAGGCTACTTACATGCCAAATAACAAGTCTGTAGCTCTAATATTGTGGCTGCAGTTGCACATAAATTCATTTTGAAAAACATTGTCAATTGCATATCTTCGCTATTTCTATTTCAAATCACAATTTAATTTAAAGCATCGGTGGAGAATGCAACAGACTACGTACATGCCAAATTACAAGTCTGTAGCGCTACTATTGTGGCTGCTATGCCGTTTATAGTTTTCAAGATTTTTGAGGTAGGTGTAGATTTTTGATGAATCGCAGGGCAGAGCGGCAGTGCAAATTGTTGTTGCAACTAAACAAAAAATTAAAACTTTTTTTAATATATTTAACCATCTTGAAAAGTGCATTTAAATCGTTTAATAAACACAAAATATAAATCAATTAAATTATATATAAAATATTTAATTAAATTATATACTGTTTGCGAGCGCACAACGCGAGCTTTGGCACAGTCGGGCCCGTCCGACTGATCTGCTCCACCCATTCTGGCTAGACCCTGAACTTTAAAAAAGTAAAAGGGTCTATTAATTTAATGCAAATGACAGATGTGTGTAACACCCAGAAGGAAGCGTGGTAGACCCCACAAAGTATATATATTCTGACTCAGGACGACGAGCTGAGTTGATATCGGCATGTCCGTCTGTCCGTCTGTCTGTATGAACACCTAGATCTCAGCAACTAAAAAAGCTAGAGACACAACCTTTCCGGATTTGGGTAGTCAGCTAATGCAAGCAGATCAAGTTTGTTTCAAACTTTTGATAACTCGCCTCTTTCATCAGGGAATCATCAAAAATGTACACCTACCTCAAAAATCTCTAAAACTATAATCGCCCACAGCAGCCACAATAAAAAAGCTACAGACTTGCAATTTGGCATGTAAGTAGTCTATGGCATTCTCCACCTATGCTTTAAATCAAATTATGATTTAAAATAGAAATAGCGAAGATATGCAATAGACAATGTTTTTGGAAATGTATTTATGTGCAACTGCAGCCACAATATTATAGCTACAGACTTGTAATTTGGCATGTAAGTCGCCTATTGAATTTTCTATCGATGCCGTGAACTACATTACAAACGGAGAAAAAATAGCGAAGTAATGCAGCAGTAAATTGTTTTATAAATGTATGTACGCGCCACTACAGCCACAGTTTAAAAGCTATAGACTTGGGATTTCGCATGTACGCAGCCTATAGCATTATCCATCAATGCTGTGAATTACATTACGAACGGTAAAGAAACAGCAAAAATAGATCAGACAAAGAAGCCACCTAGATCTTGCAGACTATAAGAGCTAGAAATACAGTTTTTTGGTATTTAGGTTCTCCTATGCAGCAATCAGATTAAGCTTGTTTAGGTTTTTTGATAAATCCTCTCTTTCCTCCGCTAACCGAAAAACAAATTTAGCAACAGTTTGCTGCTTTAAAGCTTCAGTTTTCAGCTAAAGATTTGGGATATGGCATGTACGTAGTCTATGTCAATCTCCACCGATACTGTGAATTACGTTACGATCGGATAAGAAACAGCGAAGAAAACACAAAGTACAGGGTCTCCTACAGTCGGTTGCGTCCGATTGCTTGCAATTTTCCGTATTACGCTGCTTGTTTTATGAAGCGCAAATATTTTTAGACCCTGTACTTTAAAAAAGTAAAAGGGTCTATTAATTTAGTGCAAATGACAGATGTATGTAACAGGCAGAAGGAAGCGTGGTATACCCCACAAAGTATATATATTCTGACTCAGGACGACGAGCTGAGTTGATATAGCCATGTCCGCCTGTCCGTCTGTCTGTATGAACACCTAGATCTCAGCAACTAAAAATATATGGACGGGGCAGATCAGTGGGACGGAGGCTACAGTCGGACGTAACCGACAGTGGGAGACCCTTTACTTTGTCTATATGTACTCACAAACACAATCAGCGGCACACGCACAAAACAACGCGCATATGCATGGCACACCACCCCCCCTCTGCCCAGTGCGGCAAATTGTCCGTTCCATATTTTCGCTGTTTCTTATCCGATCGGAACGAAATTCACAGGGTCAATAGAGAATGTCATAAGCTAGTCACGTACCAAATTACAAGTCAATAACTTTAAAGCTGTGGCTGCAGTAGCTTTTTGCGCTTTGCGGGGAAAGGGGGGAGGTATCCAAAATCCAAAACAAACTCGTGCTGCTTACTGAATAGGGGAACCTGAATCCCGAATATGGTGTCTCTAGCTCTTATAGTTGCTGAGATCTAGGTGTTCATACAGACGGACAGACAGACGGACAGACGGACAGACGGACAGACGGACAGACGGACAGACGGACATGGCTATATCAACTCGTCTTGTCGTCCTGATCAAGAATATATATACTTTGTGGGGTCTGCCACGCCTCCTTCTGGGTGTTACACACATTTCCTCTTTGCACTAAGTTAATAGACCCTTTTTACTTTTTTAAAGTAAAGGGTCTAAAAATTTGGACAGGGCAGATCAGTCGGACGGGACAGATCAGTCGGACTGGACAGATCAGTCGGACTGGACAGATCAGTCGGACGGGCCCGACTGTAGAATACCCTGTGCCTTTTATATTTATATTTAAATTGTATATAAAATATAGGGACGGGGCAGGTCAGTGGGACGGAGGCTACAGTCGGACGTAACCGACCGTAGGAGACCCTTTACTTTGAGTATATGTACATACAAACACAATCACACGCACACACACTAAGCTACCCGCGTATGCAAGGCACACCACCCCCCCTCTGCCTAGTGCGGCAAATTGTCTGTAGCATATGTTCGCTGTTTCTTATCCGATCGAAACAAAATTCACAGCGTCGATAGAGAATGTCATATACTAGTTAAATACCAAATTACAAATCAATAGCTTTAAAACTATGGCTACAGCAGCTTTTTGCGGTTTGTGGGGGAAGGGGGGGAGGTATCCAAAATCTAAAACAAACTCGTGCTGCTTACTGAATAGGGGAAACTGAATCCCAAATATGGTGTCTCTAGCTCTTATAGTTGCTGAGATCTAGGTGTTCATACAGACAGACAGACGGACAGACGGACAGACGGACAGACAGACAGACGGACAGACGGACAGACGGACAGACGGACATGGCTATATCGACTCGGCTTGTCGTCCTGATCAAGAATATATATACTTTGTGGGGTCTGCCACGCCTCCTTCTGGGTGTTACACACATTTCCTCTTTGCACTAAACTAATAGACCCTTTTTACTTTTTTAAAGTAAAGGGTCTAAAAATTTTATAATACTGTCACACTAAGCGTATCAGCAGTACATCTTGTTCCCTTATTACGTGCGCCAGCTGCGCTGCGGTGCTGCTGCTGCTGCTGCGCTGCTGGGCTGCGATGGCAATTGCGTAGCTTATATCTACTTTGTTTATTAACCGATTTTAATGCGCTTTTCAGAATAGTTAAATATAATAAAAATGAGTGTTTATACCAAATAACAACATTCTATGATTAATAGTACCCTTGTTTTTGAACTTTTAAGTTCAACTATTGTGAAGCTTTTATCTCCTGTGTTTCTTAACCGATTTCAATGCGCTTTTTAGGATAGTTAAATATAATACAACAGAGCTTAAAAATTCGAGGTTATGTGAGTTTTATTGATTTTTGGTCGTCAAGGGGGTGTGGCATCAACGATTTGAAATAAACTTGATCTGCGTATTGAATACACCTACCTATAGCAACCATCACGGCATCTCTAGCTTTTGTAGTTTCCGAAATCGACGCGTTCATCCAGATGGACAGACGGACAGACGGACAGACAGACGGACATGGCTATATCGACTCAGCTTGTCTCCCTGATCAAGAATATATATACTTTTAGGGGTCTGCCACGCCTCTAACCCTGTTTTCCCATTTTTCAAATGGGCACAGGGTATAAAAATAGAGACATCACCTTTCCGGATTTAGGTAGTCAGCTAATGCAAGCAGATCAAGTTTGTTTCAAACTTTTGATATCTCGCCCCCTTCATCAGCGAATCATCAAAAATCTACACCTTCCTCAAAAATCTCGAAAACTATAAACGCCACAGCAGCCACAATAATAGCGCTTCAGACTTGTAATTTGGCATGTACGTAGCCTAAGGTATTCTCCACCGATGCTTTAAATTTATTTATGATTTGAATTGGAAATAGCGAAGATATGCAATAGACAATTTTTTTTAAAACGCATGTATGTGCAACTGCAGCCACAATATTAGAGTTACAGACTTGTAATTTGGCATGTAAGTAGCCTATTAAATTATCTTTCGATGCTGTGAACTACATTACAAACAAGAAGAAACAGCGAAGTTATGCAGCAGTAAATTGTTTTATAAATGTATGTAAGCGCTACTACACCCACAGTTTAAAAGCTATAGACTTGGGATTTGGCATGTACGTAGCCTATGGCATTATCCATCAATGCTGTGAATTACATTACGAACGAAGAAGAAACAGCGAGGATAGATCAGACAAAGAAGCCACCTAGATCTTGCAGACTATAAGAGCTTGAAATACAATTTTTTGGCATATAGATTCTCCTATGCAGCAATCATATCAAGTTTGTTTGGGTTTTTTGATAACTCCTCTCATTCCTCCGCTAACCGAAAAACCAATTTAGCTACAGTTTACAGTTTTAAAGCTTCATTTTTTAAGCAAAAGATTTGGGATGTGGCATGTACGTACTCTATGACAATTCCCATCGATGTTGTGAATTACATTACGATCGGATAAGAAACAGCGAAGAAAACACTAAGTACAGGGTCTCCTACAGTCGGTTGCGTCCGACTGTAGCTCCGTCCTTACTGGTTTTTAAATTGTTTTTGTCAATTAAATGGGTAAAATTTAATATTTCATACAAAAAATTATCCTTGAAAAATCCTTGAACAACAAAAAACATAATTTTTAATTACAAATAATTTATTTCAATTTAGTCTGTTCATTTAAATTAAATAAACATTTAATTTCATAACATAAACTAAGTAAATGCCACATGCAAGTAATTTGACCTACTTACTTATTTCGTTCGGTAAAGCCAATGCTTGTGTATAAAATTGAAATTAACGGACAAACGTAACGGTACTTTATCAAAAATTTTTGTTTTTTTATCGAGTACAATTCAATTGAATCAAAATAAAGAAAGATAATTGCATAGATTGTTTTTTAACAGCAAGGAAATCATTTCAAACTGTTGTCCTACTTACCTATTTCGCGCACTGTATTTGAAATATATTAACCGGCTGTAACGTAATTCATCGCGTGAATAGAGAATACCAAAAGCTACGAGTCTATACCTTTAAAACTGTGGGTGCATTGGCATCTTCTGATTTGCGTGGGAAGGGGGAGGTATCCAAAATTTGAGGACGGACGGACAGACGGAAATGATCTGCCCTGTCCATATATTTTTTGGTTGAAACTTACCAATTGCAAGGAGTTTTGACAATATATCTCGATCGTAGCAAGCTTTTGTAATCCGAACGAAGTGTTTGTCTGCCTTAAAGTATGCAACACATGTGAGTGCGTTTTTTAGCGACCGTTGTCAATGTCTGTAGTTGATGGCTGCTAATGCGATTAGTAAACAGTTTCTATTGGGGTGGGTAAGATTTTAATTTAATTATATTCTGTTCAATATTGTTGTTGCATTTAGTCTGTTATTACGCAAAGAAGCTTAAACAAACAATTCGACATAACGCAGAGAGCTTACAAGAATACCATGTACCCTATTTAATTCATTTTCATGATGCATAAATATAATTTTAAAATGTATTTACATATGTATATACACCCCGTAAAATAGCTATATGTACAAAATTGGCTTTTAATTAATTAATTAATTTTGAAAGAGATTTCAATATTTTGAGTATACACGTTTATTCTGTATTCCTTGTGATATTTTTGCTTATTTTTATACCCTGTGCCCTAATTGAAAAATGGGTTAATAACTTTGTCAGAATGTATGTAACAGGCAGAAGGAGGCGTGGCAGACCCCACAAACTATATATATTCTTGATCAGGAAGACGAGCTGAGTCGATTTAGCCCTGTCTGTCTGTCTGTCTGTCTGGATGAACGCTGAGATTTTCTAAACTATAAATGCTAGAGAAAGCGTTTTGGTTGCTATAGATAGGTGTATTCAATACGCAGTTGAAGTTTATTTCAAATCTTTGATGCCACGCCCCCTTTACGCCTAAAAATCAATAAAACTCACACAACCTCGTCTTTTTTAATATAAATGTTGAATAACAAGCGTAATATTAAACATAGAAGGTTGTTATTTGGAACAAAAGCTCTTGTATTATATTTAACTATCCTGAAAAGCGCATTGAAATCGGTTAATAAACACAGGAGATATAAGCCTCACAATAGTTGAACTTATAAGTTCAAAAACAAGAGTAATATTAATCATAGAATGTTGTTATTATTGAATATATATTCTCTTATATTATATTTAACAGTCCTGAAAAGCGCATTGAAATCGGTTTATAAACAAAGGAGATATAAGCTTCCTAAAATTGCATGCGGCGCACTCAAGCGCAGCCGCTATACGTGTGGGAATAGCGTGCGAGAGGGATGGCAATACCATGTTGCTAGGCACATGAATTGTGCGTATGTTTGAATATTTGAACATACAAAGTTAAATAGCAAGCGTAATATTGAACATAGAATATTGTTATTCAGAAATTAAACTCTTTATACCCTGTGCCCATTTGAAAAATGGGAAAAACTGGGTTAATAACTTTGTCAAAATGTATGTAACAGGCAGAAGGAGGCGTGGCAGACCCCACAAAGTATATATATTCTTGATCAGGAAGACGAGATGAGTCGATTTAGGCATGTCTGTCTGTCTGTCTGTCCGTCTGTCTGTCCGTTTATATGAACGCGTCGATTTCGGAAACTACAAAAGCTAGATCAGCCGTTTTGGTTGCTATAGGTAGGTGTATTCAATACGCAGATCAAGTTTGTTTCAAATCGTTAATGCCACGCCCCCTTTACGCCCAAAATTCAATAAAACTCACACAACCTCGTGTTTTTTAACATAAAAAGTTGAATAACAAGCGTAATATTGAATATAGAAGGTTGTTATTTGGAACTTAAGCCCTGTTGTATTATATTTAACTCTCCTGAAAAGTGCATTGAAATCGGTTTGTAAACAAAGGAGATATAAGCGACGTAATATTACATGTGTTGCATCGCAAGGAAGGATGGCAATACCAAGCATGTTGCTAGCCGCCTTGCGCGATTGTGAGAACATTTGAACATACAAAGTTAAATAACAAGCGTAATCTGACCTCTAATGTGAACAATTGGAACGATTGAAGATTGCACTTGAACAGAAGCGGCCAGCCATGGTAAATCGTAAGGGCGTTGTGTTCCATCATGACAACGCCAGGCCCCTTACATCTTTGGTGACGCGTCACAAGCTACGGGAGCTTGGTTGGGAAGTGTTAATGCATCCACCTTGCAGTCCGGACATTGCCCCAAGCGATTACCATCTGTTTTTGGCCATGCACAATTTTTTCGATGGACAAAAATTGAGTTCAAGGGAGGATTGTGAAAATCGAATCGCCGAGTTTTTTGCCAGTAGGGACAAGGACTTCTTTAGGAGAGGCATATACAAGTTACCATTAAAATGGCAGAAAATCATCGAAAACAACGGTACATATATCACTTAAATCGGACAATGCTAACTATATTAAAATAGTCGTCAAAAATCAATAAAGAAACCGGTATGTCATTACCAAACAACCTAATATTTATACATTTAAACATTCTTTCACAACAAGGCTTAAATACCAATCTTAAAGTGCCACGAAGGCATCTAGATAACTTTACCCAAACATACCCTCAGCACAAATTAATAAGTAAATATAAATAATATCTATTTCCTCCTGTCATTACAACTTGACATAATACAAAAATATCTTAAAATACTAGAATTAAAAGTCATACTAGACTACACAATAAAATACAAAACAGGTGTAAATACTAAATTTAAACATAATGCATCCATTCATGAGAACATCAAACTGATCCATGTTTCTGCAAATACAATTTAAATACAATATAATACTGTAAATTTATAAGAAATTAATACTTGTACAAACTATATCTGTAAATCTGCAAAACTGTAAACACATACCGCACATTTTTTGTGAAAAGCCAACAAAAATAAAAGAAAATATATGGACGGGGCAGATCAGTGGGACTGAGGCTACAGTCGGACGTAACCAATTGTAGCAGACCCTTTACTTTACTACTACTTCTACTATATGTAAATACAACCACAATCAGAGGAACGCACACTAAGCTACGTATGCAAGGCACTCCCCCCCCCCCCCACCCACCTCTTAGTGCGGCAAATTGCCTATGGCATGTAGTACATAGTTACATACCAAATTACAAATCAATAGCTTGGAAACAGTGCCTACAGCAGCTTTTTTCGGTTTACGGGGTTAGGGGGGAGGTATCCAAAATCTAAAACAAACTCGTGCTGCTTACTGAATAGGGAAACCTAAATCCCAAATATGGTGTCTCTAGCTCTTATAGTTGCTGAGATCTAGGTGTTCATACAGAAGGACGGACAGACAGATAGACAGACATACGGACAGATGGACAGACGGACATGGCTATATCGACTCATCTTGTCATCCTGATCAAGAATATATATACTTCATGGGGTCTGCCACGCCTCCTTTTGGGTGTTACACACATTTCCTCTTTGCACTAAGTTAATAGACCCCTTTTACTTTTTGAAAGTAAAGGGTCTAAAAAGAAAAGGGCATGTTTGTGGCAACCAATTTCTATTGTGTTATAAACTACATATAAACATAAACATTTGCCCATATTAATTTGTTAGTTCCAAGGAGTTCCCTGTAAGTTATGATCCATAGTAGACGAACACTTATGTTAAAATTGTTCTATTAATTTGCTAGTTCCAAGGAGTTCCCTGTTAGTTATGATCCATAGTAGACGAACACTTATGTTAAAATTGTTCTATTTTAATACACTACAAAAATAATTCACAGAAAAAACAGGAAGCACATCTGTTTAACAGATTTTGTTATTTTATATTTTACATACCTTTCGCAATATTCTCCATATTTTTGTTTATTTTTTGGTGCACAATTGAACTTACAGTAATAGATCAAAGTCAGACGTCAGTTTCGCGCTATTTTCTGCGAGCAATTTGCTGATTAGTTATTGAACTTTGCGACACTCGTAAAAAATGATAGTTGTAAATATTTAACTGAAAGTTATGGACTTTATGTTGTTGGACAATATACTTTAAGTAAATATAAGTCACATCAGTATTCTTCTCCATCAAAATTTTGATATTATGCAAAAAAAAATTGGCCATTTCGACCAGTGTGCATCGGTTAAGCCATAATGCCTTAATAGTAGTTTTAGACTACAGGAAGATTGAATATTTTCAGATTTCCACAATCTTAGATCCAAGTAAAAGTAAAGCATATTCGGTATTAATCATTCATTTATTCATTGTATGTAATAATAATGTAATATTAATGACTTGAGTACAGGCGACTTGTCGTTAACGCACTTTATTTGCAATAATCTATGTATGTATGAGTGGCGTCCGGTTATGGATTTGTGTGACGAATATTGTAAATAGTGCATATGTATATATATATGTATGTATGTTCATCGTTTTAAAGTTGTCAAATTAAAAGTTAGGAAAAATAGACTGGAGTAAAGAGCATGGAGTTTTTTTTATGGAGTCGTGTATTTGTATTTGTATTGAGTGTTTGATGAATGAATGTGGCCAGAGTCGGGGTGTGGGTGATTGCTTGTGTGCATGTGTTAATGAGTCGTTAATTCCTAGACTGCAGTTTCGGTGTGACTGTGGGATGATAATCGCTCAACGTCGATTTCTGGTATAGTCAGCTCGTCTGGAATATTATCGGCATACTCAATGGAAGATGTCTCCGAAAGGCGTTTGCTCAGCGAAGTCTGCTTGCGCAGCACCTCTGCCAGCGAAGCGTTGGTGTGCTCACCGTAGCGGGCGTCTAGACCTTGCCGGAAAGCGTTTACCACCCGGATCTAAGCGCAAGTTAAGAGAAAGAAAAGAACAACACCAAGAACAGTGACAAGATAGACAAAAACAACAATAATACTAATAGAAAGTACATTTTTGCCTTGTTTTTTCTTTTGGATTATTTTTTTCCAGTTAAACTCAAAATTAAAATGCATACACATATGCATAGGTGATTATTTCATATACGAACACAGAAACATATCAACAGAAAATTTAAATATGTAAGCAGCAAAACAAAAAGTTGAAAAGATGAATAGAACACAAACATCAAGACAGACTATGTATGTATGGTATTCATTTATTGAAAATAAAGCAAGTAAAACAATATTATAAAAAATTAGCGAATTCAAGCAACGGAGAAATCATCGCAAACAGGCGGTGTTGCCAGACAACTTTTAAGCGGGCATGCAACAATAAATCTTCTACTACGTCCCTAGGAATGCGGATCGAATATCGAAAATCATTAACACCGATAGGGTTTTTATTTCACCAGTCATTATCTTCGACATTTATATTTTACTTATGTATGTATTTTTTTTCAAATTAGACAATTATATATTTTACAGTAATATATTGTCGTAGGAATGCAAAATAAGTATTTATATTTGCATACATTGAAATATTGAAGTTACGTGGCATTGAAATATTTCTAATCTCCGTTTTGCATATAAATCAATGCATTCAATTAAAATATCTTGCGATACTATATTTAAAAAAAAAAGAAACCGATCGGTAATTAATCCGCAATTTTTATAAATATCAACATCCCTAACGGTCTAACGTACTTTACAATGGTCGCAAAAGTTTTATGATAAGTACTCATGCAGAAGAAACGAGAAAAGTAATAAACATTTACATTTACATAAAAATATAACTTATACATATAAATGCAAGTATGCACCTGTATATAATGCATTACTACATACTTATGTATAACTTATAGATATTAGTCATTACATTAGAAATACAGTTCGTTCAGTAATTATTAAAAAAAAGAACAACCAAATCAAGTACGATTTCTTTTTATACAAGCAACACATCACATACATAAGCATTGTTATTTTATATAAATGTAGTTTTTTAAGCCAGCTGGCCAATATAAGTAAATACAGTACATATCGCGGATGCAGCACATAAATGATTCAGGGGATAGTCGGATCACTCAATGAAAGAAGCTGCTTCTACCCATTAAACACTTCTTTCATTTACTCCAACTTAATAGACCCTTTTTTACTTGTTTACAGTACTTTTGACTTTTACTTTTTTTAGTACAGGGTACAAATGAGTATATTAAAACCATAATGGGAGGAGCAGATCAATCGGAAGCGCCTGACTGTAGAATAGTCTGTACCCTTTTTTTAAACACAATTTTTATAAAATTGCATACGAAGCGTAGCAATGCTTGTTCTTCTTCCATTTTTCTGTGTGCATGCATTGATGGCCGCGCTGCAATAAAAATACTGACCTGCAAAGGCGATATGTACTGTGTACTGTTTTATATACGAGTTATCGCGCATAGTGAAATAAATATTATTGGTTGTAAGCTTAAGTAAAAGCGCTTTCAGTTTGAAAAGTTGTTTGGTTATTTTGGTCTTTGGATTGCCTGAGCGTTGTGTACATAAATTGAAAAATGTAGAAAGGCTTACAGCTTGATCAGTGTTGCTCTTGCTATAGGGAACCGGAATCAAGCGTTCTTGCAACTCTCCGCCTATTACCTTTAAAATTGAAGAGAGAAAGTGAAATAGAAAACAATAAGTGGGAAGAGAAATACAGGTTGAAATCAGTTAAAAGAGTAGCTGCAATTAAGAGTGACTACATAGAGTTGATAAATATACATAAATTTATAGTATATGCTCTTTAGATGGCAGAAAATAATTGCATGTGTAAGAGTACAGCCCTAGTATATGTAAAAAAAAAATACATCTATATAGCTATATACCAAGTTGATACATATGTACATGTGATGTAGAGTAGACTATGCACATATGTATGTATATATGACGAATTGTTCATCAATTTTTGTAGATTTTGATGGTTTTTGATTACATATACTAGAGTACATATGTAAGTACTAGAACTATATCTACGATATAAGAGAGGGGGAGATGATAATTGTTAAATAAATAATTGTTGGAGTGTAAGGATAGATAAATAGATATGAATGAATGTTGTGCATGTCAAGAAAACTATATATACGTACGTAACTACTGATCGGTTATTCAAATCAAAAAATACTCTGATATGCATGTATGAAAATAGATTTAATTGCGAATTTTGAATATTATAGCAAGACACCATCATAAAAGTTAAATACGTGATACACATGTATGTACATATGTATATTCATACATGTGTATGTACATATGTATTTCGTTTCATTTTCCTTTCCGTTTTGTTCTGTTCCGTTTCATCGGCTATGTATGTATGTGTGCGTAGTTGTTGTTTGCTTATTATAGAAGCTGTAAATGTACACGATAATACTTTGATATCGCATGTCAGCAAAGCAAATATATGTTCAATACTTGTTAGGTATGTATGTATGTACATAGTAATTTTGTTTCGATAGTGTACATACCTTCACTTGTAAACAATTCGTAAACATTACAAATAAGTTTAGTTTAAACCAGTAAGGACGGAGCTACAGTCGGAAGTAACCGACTGTAGGAGACCCTGTACTATGTGTTTTCCTCGCTGTTTCTTATCCGATCGTACTGTAATTCACAGCATCAATGGAACTAAATCTACTACTAAATCTTTAGCTTCAAAACTGAATCATTACAACTGCAAACTGTTGCTTAATTGTTTTCTCGGTTAGCGGAGGAATGGGAGAAGTTATTAAAAAAACCCAAACAAACTTGATCTGATTGACGCATAGAAGAACCTAAATACCAAAAAATGGTATTTCATCTCTTATAGTCTGCAGATCTAGGTGGCTGCTCTGTCTGCCCCATATTCCCTGTTTCTTTTCCGATCGTAATGTACTTGATGGATAATGCCAAATCCCAAGTCTGTAGCTTTTAAACTGTGGTTGTTGTGGGACTTACGTGCATTTATAAAAAAATTGTTTGTTACATAACTTTGCTAATTTTTGTCAGTTTGTAATGTAATTCAAAACATCGACGGATAATTCTATAGGCTACGTACATTTAAAAATTGCAAGTCTGTAGCTTTATTATTGTGGCTGAAGTGGCACATACATGCATTTTGAAAATTTTGTCTCTTGCATATCTTCGCTATTTCTAATTCAAATCATAGATAAATATATAGCACTGGTGGAGAATACCATAGACTACGTACATGCCGAATTACAAGTCTGCAACTTGAAACAAGCTGTTGTGGCGCTTATAGTTTACAAAATCTTTGAGGTAGGTGGATGATTTGCGGAGGAAGTGGGCTAGATATCAAAAATCTAAAACAAACTCGTGCTGCTTACGATAACAGAGTTGCTGAGATCTACGTGTATATCTATATCAACTCAGCTCGTCGTCCTGAATCAGAATATATAAACTTTGTGGGGTCTACCACACTTCCTTTTGCTTGTTACACACAGCTGTCATTTGCACCAAATTAATAGACCCTTTTACTTTTTAAAGTACAGGGTCTAAAAATGACTTACAATTATTTGTCTTTTGATTAAGTACGATTCACTATAATTTGAATTGGCACACTCTGTATGTACATACGTATGTACATTTATTTTTCCGTTTCAATGCAACATGTGTATGGGTGTGAGAATATCATGGTACATATGTACATACGTATGTAGGTACATACATGTGCATGTACTATACGCAGAAGATCACCTTCAAAGGCTTGATTTGCCTTTGGCTTTGTGTTTTTGTAAACATATTAATATACACACAATTATATTGTCATACATACATGTATGTATGTAGGTATGTACGGTTCGAAGTCAATTCACCCGGCACTTGCCGTACTTGCATTAAAAGTTCAGGGGACTCTGAGCTCGAGCATACCCCACCCCGTGACCACCAAGGATACACATACATACGCGCATATCTAAGTACGCATGTATCCGCACGCCCCATTCGCTAGCTCATTCACACTCACACGCAGACGCAGACGCAGGCAGATAAATAAAGATGCAAAATTCATTTTCGTAAGTATGTATGTATGTTGGATTAGTAACAAGAGTACCACATAATAGTATTATCGATATTAGGTTTACACGAAAACTAAAGGGTTCAAAGGTATAAAAAATCATGCGATTAAATAACATATCTGCTAAGCGTTAATCTTCAGGTTTCGATCTCATTACAGTACAATTGTACGTAATTTTCGGAATGCGACGGCAAACACGGCAACTACTATCTCTGCATTGTGTGTGTGTGTGTGTGTGTGTGTGTGTATGTGTGCGTGTGTGTGTGTGTGCGTGTGTGTGAGTGTAGAAGTGGAATTGTAGACTTAAATGGGATATGCTGTACTGGAATGCAATGGAATGCTAACGACTGTTTTCAATTAATTTAAAATTTTCAATGCCTGCCAAATTATATAGATATTTACATTATTTTTATTTTCGATCAATATCCAATAAAAATGCATTCTAACTGATTTACATATCTTTCGTTTCGATGCAATTGCTATTTTTGATAAATGGTGTGCCATCAAGAACCTTAGTTATAATAAATCAACAAATAGTTGTTTGTATGAGTCTCCTGGAATAAAAGTACATATGTATGTTTGTATGTACATATGTACTATGTGCATTGTCTTGATCAGATTGTGATGTTTATGCATGCATACATATGTACATATGTAGGTGCTTTTTGATAGTATGTACATATGGCATTTCTGTATAATAGTGTTTAGCAATTACATACATACAAACATAAATATGTAATTCTGAACCACGGCACTTTCAGATTCCGATCTCCATTCCATTTATATGTACATACATACATACAAACATACATAAGTACACCCTTAAATTCGTGTTTCGTTTTGTCCATTTTTGTGCTGCTGTTGCTCGTTCAACTGCTGCAAATTGTAAACGACGTCAGAGAAACCGCGCCCCCCAACCCCCGTAGGGCTGTTGCGTGCGTGTGCGTGTGCGTGAGAAGCTGATGTGGATGTTGTGGATGAAGTGGGTGGTGTGGGTGGTGTGGGCGATGTGGGCGATGTGGATGCAGATGCAGAGGTAGTGCGGCCGTTTTGCAGATTGCGCTGATGCTGCTGCTGGGGATCTTCGTCAATGTAAGATATGTCGGAAGGCAGAGATGCATTCGATAGAGGCTGATGATGATGCGGCTGATAGGGCGGCTGCGGCTGCGGCTGCGGCTGCTGCTTGCTGCTGTAATTGGGGCTCAGCAGATTTAAATTGTAGAGCGGGTGGGCGCCAACGCCGACGCCAGTCGGCATGCCTGTCCGGGGACTACGCAAGCTGTGCAAACTGTGCATCGAGCGGCGTTCGTTAATGTCTTCCAGGGTCGAGCGGAAGGCCCGAATCACGCGCAACTGAAACAAACGAAATTAGACAACAAACGAACAAAAACGGTAACATATAAGGTTAACAAACGATAAGCATAAATACAATACATAATACGTAGTAATAGTAAGAAGCATGAGAGCACGCTCAATGTACAATGTGCAATGTACAATTTACAATGTACATAAATACATACATACATACATACATACATACATACATACATACATATGTACGTGTGTACATAAGTAAATGTGTACGTATTTACAGACTGCAAACACACATACGTCCACGCGGGTAGGTACATACATACATACATACGTACATACATACATGTGTGTGTGTGTATGCGTGTGTGTGTGTGTGTGTGTGCATTGTATCTGTGTGCGTGCACATTTGAAACATTGCGAACAAATTATAACTAAAATCGATCGAAATCAAGTTTAAAGCCATTCAAATCGAAAACGAAATTCAAATCAAAACTAAACAAATTAATCATAAATATACATACATACACAGTTTATATGTATGCGGTAACAGTTGCTATTGTCTCCCAGAGCTGCATTTACACTTGGATTTGCTTTTTACGGAACAAAGGACAACAACATGCATAGGTTTAAGCGACAACACATGAGAATAATCAAATAAATCGTGGAAGCTATACGAAACGCAAGGAACTCAGAACGGATTTGGATTGGACAGTCTCGATCACAGTCAGGGTTACGTTCACATTTAAATTACAGTTCGATAGAGAATAAAATTAATCAAGCGGTTAGTTACATTCGAAATTCTGAACAACACAAGATCCACACAATTCATTATTTTCCCTACAACCGTTTCCCATAATCCACCACTTTAAAGCGAGTTGACGGCTTCCTGCACTACCACTTTAAATCGCGTTGACAGCCCTCTGCACTAGCAGCTTATTGCTGCCGCCACCCACCCCCTTTCTCTGAGGTAACGTTTTGATGCTGCTGCTAAAATGTAGCGTTGTTCGATAATTATAAGCATTAAATAGCATTAAGTGCACAACTAATAGTAGTAGTAATAATAGTAATAACAGTTTTAAAAATAATATTAACAGTACCTGGAAACGGCAAGATTTCGTGCATATGTACATATATCTGAATTATAAAAGCCTACAGAGCAAGCAGTTACACACATGCATACATAAATACATACATACATATTTATGTTGGTACAAATAATGTATACATACATACATATAAATTACTGACAGATTCAAAGTTCGCACGGTTGCCACAAACTGCAAATTATTGATAATTTTCTCATGGAAGCAGAATTAGTCTAAACATTTGACAAATGAATAAAAAACTAGTTTATTGGTTGAAATAATTATTCATTTTTTAAGAACTAAGTTGCGATTACTTCTTATTTTAACTATATAATCAGATCAGATCAGTCCGACGTGCCCGACTGCACAAATACCCTGTATAATTTTTTGAACTGTCCCACGAAGCGTATCAGCAATGCTTATTCTTTTACTTTTTTATGTGGCTTAATACCGCTCACATCAAACTCTTTCCATTATCACACCCCCAGATCCACAAACTAAAGACTTTGAAATTATAATAAATAAACATTTATAATAATATGGGTGGTGTTTTTTTCAAAACAGCGAGCACTATAAATACTGCTCCTTCAGTGCTGCTAATCACAGTGTAGTGTGTGCAGTCAAGTGGTTAAAACGTGGTAAGAGCGCGTAAATGGCAAGAGTCCTAAAATATAATATAGATGTGGACAA
>JAWNNJ010000158.1:0-24154 GCA_035045125.1 Hypselothyrea guttata
TTTAGCTACAATTTTGGATAATTTCAGCGACTTGAAACATAAACTCTGGCAGCACTGCTCTTGCGCTTGCATGTGTGCATGTGTGTGTGTGGGAGTGCAGAACTGGTTTGTTTGAGTTGAACTCGCGTGGTGCATGTGTGTGTATGTGAGTACGCGCGTGTGCCTGTGTGTGTGTGTGTGTTTGCTTGTTTGTTCAATCTCTCGCTCTCGCTCTCGCTCTCGCTCTGCACGTTTTATGCTACTTTGCCAGCAACTTTTTAAATTAAAAGACAGTCGTTTTTTATACATTTTTTGTCGTTGTCGTTGTTGTTATATTTGATTTCTTCTTCTTAACGTACGCTTTGGTTCTTTTTACGGCTGCTTTGGTTTTTCATTTTCTTTTTTGTTTGTCACATAATCAAAACAAACGCGCTTTTTCCACCACGATATGTTCTTCTCTTTTGTTTTTGTTTTGACTTCTGGTTCGTTGCTGTTGTTGTTGTTGTTGCTCTTCTTCTTGCTGATCTGTTGCTTTTGGTCTGTTGTTGTTGCTGTTTTCTTTTGTGCTTTTCGCCTGCTCATTAAATTTTTACAGCTACCGTTTCGATTTTCTTCGACATTTTCTAGGCATGCATGTACACTGAGAGAAAAAGGTAATCGTACTTAAATCAAAAAGTTTAATGAAAATTCAAGAATAAATTCTAAAAAAAAATATTTTAATAATAATTATAATTATAAAAACTTATAATTATAATAATGATAATTATTCAAAAATAATAATTATAATTATATAAAAAACGAAGAGTTAATCTGAATTTCTGTAATAAAGCACCATTAATTTAAGAGCTTTTTTGAGGAGCGACTTGTTCGTTTTTCTGAGTGTATGTTGGCTTTGGAGTGCGTAATTAATTTGATGGCCTCCGAAATTGTTAGAAGCGCTCACAAGTCGCCCCGATAAGCCCCATCTCCCCATCTCTAGCATCTGCCCCATCTGCCTGCCTGGTAAATTGTCTTTCGTCAAATCAAATTAGTTTCAGAGTTAGTTCAGGCTGATCCAGCGAGAGAAGCCAGAGTGCATTGAAATCTTTATTGGTTATCTCCCTTGACTCTGCCCAAAGTGAAGTTTTGAGCTCATTTAATGCTATTCACTTTTAGATGCAACAGTTGATAACGCTTTGGCAATTTATTTGTTTGGGTTTCTTCACTTTTACGAGAGCACAGGCTGCCTAACAGATGTTTCTCACTTCTCCAAAAGCCCCTGCTTATCAGGTGTTCCCAACCAACCCAACCAAGTGTTCCCAACCTAGTGGGAGTTCTAGTGCTCTGGGAATGGTACAGCTGCGCCGCCTCTATGTAGATTTGGTGCGGCTTGTACAGGACCGTCCATGCTTCTCGAGGGGCTCTGGGCACTCTGCTATAAGGGGCCAGACAATCTTTTGAATTAAGCTTCTGAAATTAGGTATTTGCTTAAAAATTTATACAACACTCGCTTCGCTCGGACATCACCATCGGGAAGTTAACTATTCTGAAACCCTCGCTAACTCTTGCTGGGACATCTCCCGCTGATTAAACTCTTGTGTCCTGACTCGCGCTGGTCCAACTCCCGATGGCCCAACTATCGTTGGCCGAAATCTCATCGGTCGAACACGCGCTTGCCAAACTCTCGCTGGCCCAACTCTCGATGTCCGAACTCTCGATGGCTTAAGTATTTAAATCCGGCCCTGCATTTAGGCGCGTGTCTGCATGTGTGTGCTTTATCTATAGCTATTGCTGCTGCCACCCACACTGACTACCATAAGTAGATTTACTCATGTGGCAAGCTTGACTCCTGCTAGAGATGAGCGCGTGAGTGAGACACGAAGCACTATGGGCGCTTTGGCGAATTGGGCTTGCAAAGTATCATAACTTTTGAACGGATCCAGATATTTTTATAAAACAAATCGCATTCAGAAGAAAAATGTTCAGAGTTTAAATATCCATAACCTTTTCATATGCCACAACTTCACAAGCTGCGCTATATGCTGTTCAAGTTAAACTCTGTTGACGATGATAAATTTTATTTAGACGAGACACGACACACCCCTTAATGCATGCAACCGCCTAAATTAAAGCTCGAGCAACCCACGTTGCAAAAGGGATCTGCCAAATACATATATTATATATATCATAGCAAGGGGCATGCGGGTTGCCTGCCGGCTATATGCAACATGTCAGCGGCGACAGACAGCGCAGAGCGTTTTGGATGTTTTGGATGAGCTCAAGTCTGCTGCTGCTGCTGCTCATGACAACCTGCAATCAAGCGCCAGCAGCGCCGCATCGTGCCAGTGTTGCCAGTTTGTCCATTTAAATGCTAGATTTAGCATGTATTAAAATGGAGAAGCTTTTACATTTTGCAAATTGCTTATAGGTATAATACTAGCACTATAAATATAATTATTTAATAATTTGTTTGGAATTAAATATAAATCGTTTAAATCGTTGAAATCGAATTACCAAAACTATAATTCTACATTGGAGAAGAAATTTGAATTTTTCGCTATGGTATAAAATATTATTTCAAATTTCAATTTTCAAATTTCCTGTGATTTGTCTCATATGTACAGTGATGAACACAATTATTGGCATAGCAAGCCTTTTAAAATTAAAATTAATTAAATTAATTATGTTCATCACTCTATATATGTATGTCCATACATGTATAATATATATTTTAGCTTATTTTTACTTCAAATCCAGCTTATGGGTATGCCCAGAACCTGGCAACACTGCAACGAACTGAGCCTGGGCTTGGCAGCATGCTGCATGCGGCATGCAACATTCGCGCGCAGGCAACAACAACAACAAGAGGGAAGGAGAGACAGCAGACAGTGCCACAATGACGAGACATTTGTTCGGTTAGTTGGGCCTCAACTCAAATTATGCGCCAAACAAATAAGGTCTTGCCACAGTCTCATAATGAACTTAATGCATGGCCCACAATCAAGTTGCCACAACAACAGTTGCCGAAACGACACTGCCACAGAGCACAGCATTTTGTTGTCGCCAGTTGCACAAAGTCACGGTCGCTGTTGCTGTCGCTGTCGTTGTACAACACTGAACCGACGCCGCCGTCGCCGTTGCCGCCGTCTGCCCAGCTTCCCCAATCCGCAACGAATGCGGGCAAAGCAAACGGTGCAAAAGAAAAACCGTCAACAACCGCAAGAAACAATTAAAGTTTTTTTTTGCAACGAGCTCACACATACTGCGTTTATACGATGCACAATTCGTGCATGCAATACATGAAAAGCTGTCGAAACTGAGCGCATCAGTTTTGCCAGAAATCGCTAGATTTCCAATATACAAATTATCTTTTTCAAATTTTTTAGGATTAGCACAAATAGACATAGTACATATATTGTTATTGGTATAGAATTAACATCCTCTGTGATAAGCGGATTCCAAAGAAAAATGCAAACTGATGTCATCTATACCGACTTCAGCAAGGCCTTTGATTCTGTTAACCACTCTCTATTACTAAAAAAAACTAAATCTTATTGGATTCCCTACTAACCTTATTTGCTGGATCTCTGAGTATTTAAACAATAGAACTCAGAAAGTTATTTTTAAAAGTAGTGTATCTAAGCCTGTATATGTAACGTCTGGTGTTCCTCAAGGTAGCCACCTTGGTCCTTTGCTTTTCAACTTGTTCATCAATGATCTTCCATTTGTATTGTCACACTCTTCCATACTTATGTATGCCGACGATGTTAAGCTGTGCCTAACGTATGATGACATCACCTCGCAGTCATTATTACAAGCAGACTTGAATTCTTTCTTATCTTGGTGTAAGACCAATCAGCTTTACTTAAACTGCTCGAAGTGTAAGGTGATGACATTTTGCAGAGGCCAGCCCAAACATTTTGATTACATGCTGAACAGTATGCCTCTTTCTCGAATTCATGAAGTAAATGATTTAGGACTGCTTCTCGATCCTAAACTTAAATTCGATAAACACATTGTGCTCACCATCAGTAAGGCTCTTCGGGTTCTTGGATTCATCAAACGATGGTCCAAAGAATTTGATGACCCCTATACCACTAAACTTCTTTATACGTCTCTTGTGCGTCCTATTTTGGAATATGGATCTTGTGTTTGGTCGCCACAGTATTCGATACACCAGGATAGGATTGAATCCGTACAAAAGAAATTTCTTCTATTCGCTCTTCGTGGCCTTAACTGGGTTCCTGGCGTTGATTTACCTCCCTATAGAAGTAGACTACTCTTAATTAACCTCCCCTCATTAGCTAACCGACGTACCATTTATGGTAAAGCTGTTGCGTGGGGAAATTGACTCACCTACTTTGTTAGGAAAAATTAATTTCTCTGTACCTCACCGACTAACCCGCTATTTCACACCTTTGTTCTTTGCTCTACTAACTATTCCTTGCATGAACCCTTTCGAATACTCTGCACTGACTACAACCGTCTTTGTAGTGTATTCGACATAGATACCTCTCTCCCTTCTATTAAGTTTGCTATTTTAAATTACCTAACTCAACATAACACTGTATAGTAGCTTGGTAATAGTGATTAACACAACTAAACACTAATCTTGGTCTGATTGGGTTTTTCTGGGTTTTCCCCATATCCTTGCAGCGAATGCTGGACCTATATATTCTTTTTTTCTTTAATTTGAATTCATATTTTAATCTTATTTTTCCCCAGATTTTCATTTTCATTTTATTTTTTATACCCTGTGCCCATTGAAAAATGGGAAAACAGGGTTAATAACTTTGTCAGAATGTATGTAACAGGCAGAAGGAGGCGTGGCAGACCCCACAAAGTATATATATTCTTGATCAGGGAGACGAGCTGAGTCGATTTAGCGATGTCCGTCTGTCTGTCCGTCCGTCTGTCTGTCTGTCTGTCTGTCTGTATGAACGCGTCGATCTCAGCAACTACAAAAGCTAGAGATGCCGTTTTGGTTGCTATAGATAGGTAGTTATCGTACGCAGATCAAGTTTATTTCGAAAATTAGGTGCCACGCCCCCTTTACGCCCAAAAATCAACAAAACCCTACCAACCTCGGGTTTTTTAACATAAAAAGTTGAACAACAAGCGTAATATTAAACATAGAAGGTTGTTATTTGGAACATAAGCTGTCTTGTATGATATTTAACTATCATGAAAAGCGCATTAAAATCGGTTACGAAACACAGGAGATATAAGCCTCACAATTGTTGAACTTATAAGTTCAAAAACAAGCGTAATATTAATCATAGAATGTTGTTATTATTGAATATATACTCTCTTATATTATATTTAACTGTCCTGAAAAGCACATTGAAATCGGTTAATAAACAAAGGAGATATAAGCGCCGTAATACTGCATGCACACGCCGTTGCAGCTCAGCAACCTTACGCTTGGAAATAGTGTGCGAGCGAGATGGCGATACCAAGCACGCTGCTGGGCAATTGTGCGATTGTGAGAACATTTGAACATACAAAGTTAAATAGCAAGCGTAATATTGAACATAGAATGTTGTTATTTGGAACATAAACTATCTTCTATTATATTTAACTATCTTGAAAAGCGCATTAAAATCGGTTAATAAACACAAAATATAAATAAATTAAATTATATGTAAAATATTTAAATACATATTATACTGTATTTGCGAGCGCGCAGCGCGAGCTTTGGCACAGGGTATAAGACAGTCGGGCCCGTCCGACTGATCTGCTCCGCCCATTCTGGTTTCTTTTCTTATCTTATATTTTTAAATTAAATTTTAATTTTATTATTTTTAATTTTAATTTGTAATTTAGTTTCTTTTAGTCGACTGGTCTTAGTCGACTTTAAATAAATAAAATAATAAAATAATAAAATAATTACCATTGCGTGTATGTGCGGGTGAGTTATCCTATTTTGTTCTCTGTAGCATTCTCGATTACTCAGAATTTGTCATAGAGAGAGCTTTATTTGCGTAGGGCTCCAGATCTTTGAATGTGTTAGTGGGTTTGCTATCCCCATTAGTTGTTAAGCTGCTCTCAACGAAAATAAGTCGTGCTTGATAAGAGAGGCAAAAAAGAAGTATGTAAAAAGGTGACCAATTAAGACATATAAATCTATCTAAATAAATTCTTTCTTCTACGAACTGTGGAGATGATTAATATCTACCAATACTGCAATTTCAATTAAATCGGTCTATTATTAAAAGAATTATGATTAATAAAAGAATTTTTTTTTTTAATTTAATTTTGATGTATATGTAAGTAGTAGTAGCCAATGGTACATATAATAATATCCCGATATACCATTGGCCTCCTCGTGGTGTTCCCTGGGTATCGGTTATATTTATTAATCGTTAGCTGATTCGAACGGCGAAATAATATAAATAAAATATTTGTATTCAACATAGAAAGTTGGTATTCGGAATATAAATTGAATTAGATTGAAAATATATTTTAAATAGAATACTGTACCAGCAAGGCTGATCTTTGGTACAGGGTATAAGACAGTCGGGCTTGCCCGACTGTCATGTCTTACGGGCGCTAGCTAATAAAAATAAAATAAAAAAAAAAACATATATTTAGTTCTTGTTTAATGTTTTAGTGTAATAATATTTCTTGTAATAATTGTTAGTACAATAATTTGTAGTGAAATAATATTCCCTGTAATAATTAGTGTAATATAATTAAATAACATTTAGTGCAATAAGATTTAGTGTAACAATATTTAGTGTAATAATATTTAGTATAATAATATTTAGTGTAATAGTGGCATATCAATATGTAGTGTGACGGTGTTTTGAGTAACAGTATTAAGTGTGACAGAATTCGGATTTAATGATCAAATCATAACTCTTCGTCCAACCAGGGATGTTTCAGAGCTGTGGCTGCATCACAGCGCGTTGATGGGTGCATTTGGATCATGGTTGTCAGCAAGTGGGATAGCTCTTCGGACAAATGATGTTCCTCATGCAATATGTTTTCCAAAGATTTCCTTTCTGGGTTCTGGCAAAACTTAACATACCCCTGCTCAGTCAGGATATCGGACTGGGCTCTATTTCTTCAGTCAGAGGGCACTCTTCCCAGCACAGCCGTCATTTCGTGTAGCAACATTACATCATCATTACATTCACATCTCGGGGACGGTTTGGCTTCAAATAGTTTTTGCCCCGTGGCCAGCTTGAAGAACATGATGCCGGTGCTCCAGATATCGGTGGATATATCGAAACCGGCCGATAATATGACTTCTGGAGCACGGTAGGACAGAGCTTGTATCAAGCCATAATGCAGATCCGTAGATGATTCGCACGTCAATGCATTGCCAAAGTCCCCGATTTGCACATGGGGAGCGTCCCAACCATTCGTGAAGCTAACCAGAACATTGTCGGGTTTTATGTCCGTGTGCACTATTTTGAGGGAGTGTAAGTAGGCGAGCCCATCCAAAAACTGCCGAAATATGGACTTAAACATCGGTATTGGAAGTCCACTAGGAAGTTCTTTTAAGATCACGTCGAGATCTTCGTCCAAGAGGTGCGTAATGTTCACATATCTTATGGAATCGTTAAACTTGCAGGGGAAATCATTAATATGTTCCAATACATGCTGATTATAGCTGTTTTCGTGCATGAATCTCATCAGAGCAGCCTCTTTTCTGAAGTCTTGGTAACGTATAATGTTTTTTTGGGAGATTTTTATAGCCATCTGGCGATTCTTGCTAAGGTCCCAAAGAATATACCAAAGAATCGCGGCCAGTGTAGAGCTTATCTACCAAGTCATATCGTCCTGGGTATTTTAATTAAAATTACAAATTTAATGAAAATTTAAATTAATTTAATTTAATCTTGTATGCCTGCACTTACCGTTAATTGTACAGATGGTACAGCCTTTTTTAAAGTCCTCCAACGTGTCAGTGTCCATTTCGGCTTCCCTTAACTCCTCATCGCCCTCACCCAAGTCTGAATAATAATTAATAATTATTAACGAACTAATTTGTAAAGATTAATAAACTTACGCTCTTTAATGTTGGATTCCGATACTGTTGTTATAACTCCAAATTGTTCAAGAAAATGGTCCTCTGTGACACCTACGCTATTCGAGCCATGCGATCTACTCGAGTTATTCGAGTATTCACAATCTGAAATTGTTAAACGTGAAACTTTATTATAGTTTTAATGAATTTAAATTTTTAGAACTTACCAGAAGCATCGCCAGTTTTCATATTTTTGCGCCTGCGGGTAATTCTAATTCTGATTCAGAATCAGATTCTAAAATATTTCGCCATTTATTGGGGTTCGACATTTTCAAAATTTAATATTTAGTTGTTGCTGCTACAACGAATGAGCTGCGAATGAATATTTTAAGGAAATCTGTAGGGACAATTTTTATTTTTGCTTTGGCAAATGTAAACTGATCAGTGTGAACGTATTTCAATAAAAACAGTGTTGTGCAACAAACAAAACATAAAATGCCAGAGTTGCAATGTATGCTATCGAAAGTTTGTCAAAATGGAAAATGGTGACTCAACAATAAAGTTTTTCTAGAAAATTTGCCAGAATAATAAGTTGAAATATTTTTATACCCTGTACCAATTGAAAAATTGGAAATAGAGGGTTATTAACTTTGTCAGAATGTATGTAACAGGCAGAAGGAGGCGTGGCAGACCCCACAAAGTATGTATATTCTTGATCAGGAGGACGAGCTGAGTTGATTTAGCCCTGTCTGTCTGTCCGTCTGTTCGTCTTTCCGTCTGTATGAACGCGTCGTTCTCAGCAACTATAAGAGCTAGAGCAGCCGTTTTGGTCATTTCTAAAAGGTGTAAACCATACGCAGTACAAGTTTATTCCAAATTTTGGAACAATGGCGAACAATGGCCATAAATATAATACATTGACTAATTTAAATGCGTGGATCTCACCAACTATAATAGCTAGAGCATCCGTTTTGGTCATTTTTGAAAGGTCTATACCATATGCAGAACAAGTTTATTTAAATGTTTGGATGCCACGCCCCTACCGCGAGCAATGGCCATAAATATAATAAATTGACCAATTTAAGACATATAAATCTATCTAAATAAATTCTTTGTTTTTTGTTATTTAATTTTGGTGTATATGTAAGTAGTAGTAGGCAATGGTACATATAATAATATCCCGATATACCATTGGCCTCCTCGTGGTGTTCCCTGGGTATCGGTTATATTTATTAATCGTTAGCTGATTCGAACGGCGAAATAATATAAATAAAATATTTGTATTCAACATAGAAAGTTGGTATTCGGAATATAAATTGAATTAGATTGAAAATATATTTTAAATAGAATACTGTACCAGCAAGGCTGATCTTTGGTACAGGTATAAGACAGTCATGTCTTGCGGGCGCTAGCTAATAAAAATAAAATAAAACAAAAGAATATACATATATTTAATTCTTGTTTAATGTTTCAGTGTTATAATTATTTTTATTGAGTTTATTTAAATTTATTTGTACTAACAAATTTTGAATTAAAATTTCTCTATTACCCATAACAGGATGTTATTTCGATTTCATGTATTTGAGAGTCCATGAAATTGTCCGCATAAACTTTTTCAACTTTTATGGCAGACAAATTAAACGCAAATTTTCGGTTGCAACTCGAACCAGCTGTTAATCAAGCGAATGAGAACGGAGCAAAAGCTTCAAATTCCACCTGTGCCTGCCGATAATATATAATTTTCGATTAAGTGACAATTTAAGTGTTAAATTATTCTTGTTTCTCCCCCAGTAGCAGCAGCTGCTTGGTCCAGAACCCAAAAACTTGGCACGAGCCAAAATGCAGAGTTTTTTTTATGGTTTTTTTTGCAGCCGCCTGAAAATATATGGTGAAGAAAGGCAGAGAGCAGCGAGATCTGTTCAGATCAGATAAGACGACGCTGGGCACCTAAACCGGTTGCAAAGTGCAGGCAGCTCCTACAGGCGAACGCACAATTTAGCTGGTTTCTGATGGGTTTTCATGTCGAGACGTCAGTTCTCGGGCAGACAAGACTTGGGAGCAACAGCTAGAACTGCTCGCTTTTCTTCTTTTATTTTCTTGTTGCTGTTCTCAATTCGCTGAAAGATGGCACAGCTCCCCCATTAGAGGTAATCGTGGCGCAATTGTTGTTGATTGTTGTCGTTCTTTCGTCTCTTTCGCTCGCCACACAGTATTGCTAAAATGCGTGCGAAAATGCAAATTGTGGAGCACATCAATTTATTTAAATCAAAACTTAAACCTTTGTAACAGGAGCATGCGTTGCTTAAAGAGTTGCTTTTCGGCATGGCATAATTTTTAAAATATGAATTTAAAGAGCCCGCGCAATATATCGGAACCAGTTGAACCGTTCGCTCAGCATTATCGATAATTCGACTACAGCTGCACGCACGGTAGCCACAAAGGCACAATCTCAAGAAAAACAATTTTAAACGTTAATTTGTTTTGTTCAATATTTTTAATATTTTTGTATACTTTAAACAACAATTCGGTTGCATAAAATTGCATCAGTTTTATTAAATAAGATAACAGTAAAAACAACACTGTTTCAGTGTTACCAAAAGTAATGACAACAGCCCTATAATTGTTCCTATTTAAGTATACACATTTTAAAACTAAAGAAAAAGCTGACAAAAAGCTACATTTGTTTTGATAAAGCCAAAATTAGTATTAATATTATATTAATATTATATATGCTCTTCAAAACCAGTCAGATCAACAGTGTCTTGCACAATGGTGTCATATGTGGCAACCGGGGTTAAAGCAAAACAAGCGGCAAACCGACAGTGTTGGAAAACGTGCGACTGTCAGCAGGCTGCTGCGGGAATTGTTAAAAATCTTAAACGCAAAGCATTAAATAAAATGACAACAAAATATTCAACATGAAGCCACAAAATAGAAAACCAAGCAGTCTACGACAACGGGCGGCTTATAACATAAGGAAAGCGAGATTATTGGCAGCACAACAACACAAGCTAGTTAAACAGCCGCACAACTTATCGTCAAGTTTTGATGGAATTGATCAACAAGCGGCTTATTTAACTGCAGAGGACGACGAAGTATTTGGAATACAGGTAAACAAATCAAATATATAAAATATCAGATTAATACAAGCCTGATCTGATTAATACAGACGCCACCAGTGAGGACTTCCTCGATTAATGTCAGGCCTATGGAGGAGCTATATTCCGAGGCTTCCCCTCCACCTATAATCATGAATCCGCCGACATCCGCCCCGCCCGCAATTATCTATGAGGATATATACATATCGTCGGATGAGGAACCGGATACTATGGCCAACGGAGGCAGCGTCAATTCCATGCCAATCAGCCCCGTGCAAGATAGCCCAGGGCGCCTGAAATGGACGCCCAAGTCCACCAATCTGCTCCTGGACTTGTGGCAAAAGAATTTGGGTATATTATGTTCGAAGGACGTCTACTTGGAAATAGCTAGAGGTTTCAGCGCATCCTATCGCTCGGTATCCATGAGCGAAATCAAAACCAAAATGGATAGCATAATAAGAAAATACAGGTAAATTACATCTTTAATATCTTTTAATTAATCTGTTCAAATGTTTATAAAATTTTTAGGATTTATTTAAATTTTATTTTGAATATATTTTATTTAAAAGCTGCCAAAATTGCTGAAATGTATTTACATTTCATAGAGTTTATCAATATTTATTTGAACTTTATCATCAATGTTTTATTTATTCAATACAAAACTCCCCATTATCTCTAAATTAATCAAAACATTTGATAGAATTTATTTTAAATATAATTTTCAATATATTTTAATATTTTTATTTTAAATTAATTTTTCCTTTTTAATCACAATTGTTTAAAAAATTTAATATTTATCTAATTCTTATCTAAAGTATTTTATTAATTTATTTCAAGAATTTAATATATTTGAATTTATTTATTTAAAAACAACCTCGAACTAAATTAATTTGTTTATTATTTAAAATTTCACTTTCATTAATGTACGTCAATTTTATTGAATTTATTTATACATAGAGAATTGTGCAATACCAGAGTATTACTTTTTTAATAGCCCTTGTATCTAAATTTCGACCCAATATACGTATTATAAATATATATATGGGAATGAGATATCGATGATAATCCCGTCATCCCCGAATTCAAATGAATATATTGTAAAACACAGTATAGCTCTGGAGTTTAACCGAGCAACAGCAAAGTAAATATTTAACTAACATTCAATAATATTAACCCTGGTCCCACATATATATCTTTCAGAACCGAGGCGTACAAAGTTGAAGCGGGTGGGAAAACAAATTGGATATACTATCATAGAGTGAAATCGCTTGTAGTCACACCAGCTTCAGATTTTGAGCAGATCAATAACAATGGTAATTATCTTTTATCAATTAAATAGTTGGTTAAATTTAATTAACATATTCTTCCTTTGCAGACACTAGCCTTTTTCGGGTTGACACCAACGAAATCACAACGGAAGATAATCGCCTTTCAGAACCCGACAGTTCGCCAGCTCCCGTAGAGCCCAGTGAAGTTGTAACTTCTATGGATGTTCACTTTGCAGAAAATGACGAGGCTTCTTCAATAGCAGAAGAGCAGCCCCATGAAATGGGGAGTACAGATAATGCAGATCGTATGGTTGCGATTGCCGAGGAAAAACTGGAAATCGAGAAGCAAAAACTGCAGGTCATGAAGCATATGGCCAGAGATCTGTCTTCCATAAGCAATGCGTTAAATGAAATACTGCAAAATGGCATTTAAAGAACACAAATATTAATATAACATTATTTTAACGTTTGTACCGTTGGATAATATTTATAATATGTTTAATTTATGACGTGAAAAAATATAAAAGAAACTCAGTTTTATGCCTGTCACAGTTCAAAACAGGGTATATAAAGTGATTGACAACGAACATGGAAAGCTCAGCTACTGTACTTTATACTATACCATAAGAGCCAACTAAAATTAAAAAAAAAATAGTTTTGTTATTCTTATGTATTAAGCATATTCTAAGGTATACGCTTTAAATAAAAGGTGTTATGGCCAAATGTCGGATCAAAATAATGAACAGACTTATGATTATTCCTTAGTATATATAGAATTACATACAGTAGAATCCGGTTATAGCGACATTCAACGGACCGACGATTTTACATCGTTATATCCGGAAGACGCACTATCCGAAAGGAGCATAAAAAAATATATATTTTTTTATTTTATGGATGCCATGTTCGTAATAGGTTTTAAAATAAAACAAATTAATTTTTTATTCAAAACATAATATTTAATACAATAGAATCCGGTTATAGCGACTTTTAAGGGACCGACGATTTTACGTCGTTATATCCGGAAGACAAAATCCATGATTTTGTTTCTTTTTCGTATTGAAAAAACACAAAATCCATTATTTTGTTTGCTTCTTTTAGCATTGTAAAAGAAATCAAATTTTCCTCTTTAACGTTTTTTTTTTTGTTCGGCACGTCGCAATATCCGGTTGAATTGTGAAAAATCTCGTCGGTATAAGCGGTTTGACGCTAAAAGCGGAGACGTTCTAAGCGGAGGCCTTTTCATATAAGTTTGTATGGGGACCAACCAAGCCATCGAGTTTTCGACGCAATAACCGGACGGACGCTATAAGCGGCGTCGTTATAACCGGATTCTACTGTATATTATAGAATTATATGTAGTTTACATTGTATAAAATTAAAGAAATATATAATAAAAAGCTGTATTTTCGATGTTTTACAAATGCTCTTCAAAAACAGCCAGATCTTACGGGAAAAAGCGGATTTGGCAGAAGTGATGCATATATTGAGGCTTACATACATATGCATTTAAACATATCTGATTTATCCGATTTATTTATTTAACCTTATTTACCCGATTTATTCAAATTATTTTATATTCGGTAGCAAATTCGCATAAAATAACGTGGTCCTCTATTTTATAATAGGTAGCGAATTCAAGAGGCTCAACAAAGTACAGGATCTGCCACAGTCGGTTACGTGCGACTGTAGCCCTTCGTCACACTGATCTGCCTTTCGATCTTACTGTTTACATTTTAATAAAATTTAAATTTTAGTTGCACAAAAATGAAATTGTGCAACTGCAAGTGTTGAGTGGCGCCATCAGTTGCGCACGAATGGCAGGCGGGCCACTTGCTAGGCGCAGCGTTGCCACCCGTGGCGCACGCGCTAACAACGCAATTCGCAGCGCGTTGGCAGCGCCACGCACAAAATGTAAACAGGAAAAAAATCGAGAGAAAAATACAAACAATACAGACAGAAAAAATAAAAATAAAATATAAAAGCGAAGCGCGTGAAAAGCAGAGCGATAAGAAATTGTAGTGCATAGAAGGCAACGCAGAGGCGAGAATTGAGACGTAGGCGGGCGCATTACGGCAATGTCCAATGAGCGTGCGACAGCCAAGGAGCTGCCCGAGGGGGGTGAGGAGCTGGAGGTGGAGGTGGAGGTGGAGGTGCCCAGCATGTCCGCCATGTCCGCCATGTCGATGTCCATGCCCATAATGCCAGTGTCCAAGGGCATTATGATAACGCCGCCGCCCCCGCTGATGCCGCCCACGCCCACCTCGTCGCCCAACACACACGGCGAGTGGCCAAATCTCAATGCAAACGCATTCCAGCTGAGCAGAGAGCGCGCCTCGGGCATGGGCGGCGGAGTGGGCGTGGCCGTGGGCGTGGGAGGCGTGACTGTGGAGCGTGAACACTTTGCGCTGCCGCATCTGCCGCCGCTGCCGCTGAACGTCGACTATCTGCCCAGCCTGATCCACCCGAGCACCCTTCCCTCCTCCAGCAAGAGCTTCAAGATGCGGCCCCGGATGAAGCGCCTGTATCGCAGCTACAACAGCATCACCAGCGAGGCGAACAATCGCAAGCTGCGCACCGCCGCCTCCACCTGCAACATCGAGCTGCTCAACCGGGTGCTGGAGTCCGGCGGGAATCCCAACTCCGCCGATGAGTTCAACCGCAGTCCCCTGCACCTCGCCGCCTGCCGCGGCTACATCCCCATCGTGCAGCAGCTGCTGAAGCACGGCGCCAATCCGAACGTCGTCGACTCCTTGGGCAACACGCCCCTGCATCTGGCGGTCATCTCCGCCAGCTCCAACAACTTCAATGTGGTGGTCAGGGTGCTCCTACAGGGCGGGGCCAGCGTGCACATGTTCGACCGGAGCGGCAAGTCGCCGCTGGAGCTGGCGGAGGCGAAGCTGCGGCTGCTGCGCAATCGCTACGATCATCCGACGCCGGAGACCGCCAAGATACTGGAGGACATGTGCATGCTGACCACGCTGATACTGCGCTACATGGTCAAGCAGCAGCGGGAGCTGGAGGATCTGTCGGCGTTGGAGAAGCGCCTGCAGAACCTCAGCACCAGCGACGACCAGGAGCAGGTCGTCTCCCAAACAGCCGACGAGCTGCTCGCCAGCGTCGAGCGTCTCTCCATCAACAACAAGTGAGGGGACGGGGGTTCCCCCAACGGATAGTTGGACAGACGCCTGAAGGGAGGGGGGGACGGACGCACAGAGCGGGCTCAAATTCCGTTTGAACAGGTGAATATCGCACAAAATCCATACAGGGTGCGTCATCTTTATCGCTATGCAAACATTGAGTAACTTCCAAAACGCTAAAACAGACGAGCGGTTCTCAAAAAGTAGCTAATTTTATGTGGTTCGATCGTTTGTAATTAGTGTAGACTTGCTTTGTAAGATAGAGTTCGGCCAGCGAGAGCTCGGCCAGCGAGAGTCCGTCCAAAAGTGAGTTCGGCCAACGAGTGTTCGACCAACCAGAGTTCGGAAAGCCAGTGTTCAACCAGTGTGAGTTCGGTCAGCGCAAGTTCGTTCAGCGAGAGTTCGACTTGCGAAAGTTCTGCTGCGAGAGTTCAACCAACGACAGTTCGGCCAGCGAGAGTTCGTCTAACAAGAGTTCGGACAGCGAGTGTTCGGCGCGAGTTTGGCAAGCGTGAGTACGGCCAGCGTGAGTACAGCCAGCGTGAGTTCGGCCTGCGAGGGCTCGACCAACGAGAGTTTAACCAGCGAGTGTTCGGCTAGCGAGTGCTCAACCAGCGACAGTTCGGTGAGCACGAGTTTGACTGGTGGAAGTTCTATGCAATAATAGCAGCCGAGTGGACCACCTTGTATAATTCCATCATGGTTCGGCCTACGACAGTTCAGTCAGCGATTGTTAGGCCAGCGAGTGTTCAACGCGAGTTCATACGGCGAGAGTTCGGCAAGCGAGAGCTCAGCCAGCGAGTGTTTAACCACTAAGAGTTTGGCAAGCACGAGCGGCCAACGCGAGTGTTCGTTCTATCGATGATCGATCAATAATAACGAATGTGCTATCGATTGTTAAGCCAACCCGAAAATCGTAAAAAAGAATGGTTTTGATTGTTCCCCACAATCCAAGTTTAATACAAGCTTATTGGATCGAACTATATAAATATATCTCCCTTTGCAAATCGCTTCTTTAGTTTTAGATTTATTCGATGTTTATAGACCCACGTTAGAGATGCCGCCCCCTGTATAACTATTAAGATGTCTGACTAATCAACATTTATATTTACTTACAGTTCTTTTTACGTTTCCTAATTTGGCTGCCGTTGAGTTGGAGTTGGATTACCAACGCTCACACATACAAATAAACAAACAAACACACACACACACATACAAACACACACACACATGTTTCATGCGATCTTCTTGTTTAAGTATTTCATTTTAGGCTTTCATTGTTTATGCAAACAAACACACACAAACAAACAAACAAACAAATATATAAACAAACAAATATGTTTACATTTTAAGCTTTACGTTTAGCTCGCCAAAACAAAAGAAATTTATGTAATAAAGCTGCAATTGCCACTGCAATCGCACTCGCAACTGCAGCGCAATCAACACAATTTAACACCTAATAAATTGAAGCATTACAATACATTTAACTAAATGAATAAACTATTAAAATAAACCGCCTTCTGTGTCTCAATCGGGGCCAGTGTTGCCAGCCTAGTTTATATAGGGCTAGATCTAGCGAACTTTAGATTGGTAAAGCCGATAAATTGTAAAAGATAACTTTCTTTTTAGACCCCTTACCCATGTAATGGGTAAAACAGAGTTCATAACTCTGTATATAGTATATTCTTGGTCAGGACGCTCAAAACCTCGTAATACTTTGGAAATTCTATAATTTATTAATATTATAATTTTGTATATTTTTTAATTATTTAAATATTTTGCATAAGTTTAATGTTTATTCAGTGTACTTTATTTACTTAGTTTTTTCTTGGTATTTTCCACTGTGCAAGTTGATTGATCTGATAAGGCATTGGGGTTCTATTTAGAACAGCCTTGTGTCCAAAAGGGGCGTCCGAAATGCGTGGGAGTAATGCCAAAGTATTGGCTCTACAATGAACTGTTTGATAAATACCAAAATATTTACGAATTTGTTACTAAATATATAAATATTTACATACTAACGTGTATACATAATTTGGCTATTCTTAGATGCACGTTTGTTTATTACTACATCGTCATTATCACTACATTTATGGCAAATCCTAAGGAAATCAGAATGTACTATGGGACTAAGGCGATAAGGTGTTTGTAAAAAAGTTTCTCACAGTCCATCAACATTTGTTTCCATTCTTGGCTACTTATATTATTACTATTATAAATAATATAAAAATATAAAAGCAATAAGACCAAATTACTAGATTAGATAGATCAATTAAACAAATTCTTTTAAACAGAAACTAAAAATCTAAAATTTGATTTAAATTAATTTTATTAAATTATTTATTTTGTCTTTATAAAAATTATTGTATATTTACAATGTACGTATGTAAGTAGTTTCTGGGAAGGTTTTTTGGCCAAGAATAAATGTAAAACTTATGGGTTAAGTTTTCAGTTCGTTTATATTGTTGAATTCCGTTTCCGTTTCGGCTTATAGCTTGATTCAAAGGGAGAAAAAACAGAGTGCGTAATCGGATCTCTCGGGCGTATCATGATTTTGACTGTTTTAAGCGGTATGAAAGGGTCCCACCAGACAGATTGGTATCTACGCCCCTGATGGGCGTTGTAATCTCCAAATAGATTGCTGAAAACATAAAGAAAATTGGGTTTATTTATAGCTAAGGAAAATAATATTACTAACTTACATCACAAAGTATTTACGGTTCCAGCCGGCACCCTTGTAATAATCGGCCATATTTACAGTGCGCTGATCATCATTATCCCTATCGAAAGTGGAGAACTTTACATTCTTCATCTTATGCAGGCGATTTGTGGAATTTCCGGAGAAACCTCCCAGACTGATCACTTTATATTGATCGGTTTCATTGGCAATTTTGAAGTGATTGTATCGGGCATAGGTGATGGTACCGCTGTAGGCTACCATATGTATGTAGATCTCGTGGGCTGCTTCATTTGTCATTTGATGAATTCGGTCAAGACCCATAAAGAAGTCGCCATGAACCGAGCCGAAACCCTTCTGAAACGCTGTCCAATCTCTGAAGAATTCTTCCCTGCCATTAATCCGTTGCTGTATTACAATCCAGGGATGTCCATCGGTTGATTTGTCTGTTAATATGTTGAAGACTATGTTCTCATTATATTCACTTTGTCCTGGACTTTCCCTATTTTGAATCTGATCAAAATCTTTGGATTTCGTTTCTGATTTATTAGCCTCAACTTGTGCTGTTAATTTAGCTATAATTTCCTCCTTTTCCTTTAGCTTTTTTTCGTATTCCCGCTTTAGTTTTCTTATCTCACTGCTTGCTGTGCGCGATTTGCAATTATTGAGGGTGTTATTCAACCTGGTATTTTCATTTTCTAGGTATCTGATCAGAGCTGTATTCGTTTCAATGTCCAGCCTGCATACGTTCAGTATTTCCTCTTTGTACTTGTTTTGCGTTATTTGTGCTTGGCATTTCTGATAGTTCTCCTGGATTTCCCTAAGTTCCTGGTGCTTATTATTGCAATTATCTTTCATTTCCTTGAATTGCCTGCCGCACAGCTCATTGAGTTGTTCCGCATCTTGAAACAACTTTAATAAACACGAAGACTGCAGGTGTATAATATTTAATAATATAATTTCCACAATTTGTATATAGCACTTACCTGCTCATCGGCTATATCTTCGCTATTGATCAGGCATAGCGAAATCGCAACTACAAGCAGCTGTAAATATTTTGTTTCCATTGAAGCTGATTAAAACGCAGGAAATTTCACAGCGATCCGCTTGTCGCATTCACAGATTTCGACTGAATATTCAAATCAAATTTCAGCCTCGACTGAGCCCGGCAGATGCAATGGGAAATATATATTCTAGTATATATGTAGTTTTAAAACTGATAAGAGTTGGGCACTCAGCTGAGAGGCAGCGAGTAATTTTTATGGGTCGGAGCACAACCCAGTTTCGGTATTATTTGTGCACAGTAAAAAACGCTGATTCAGCAGTACAAACAAAATTTATTTTCATTAATATACGATTTTATATATTCCTTATGTGCAAGGAAGTTGTACTGAAGAGGTGGCTGGCTAACCAGTGAGAGTTCGGCCAGCGAGAGTTGGGCCAGCAGGGAGTTGGGCCTGGAACAGTTCGGCAACGAGAAATGGGCTAGCGAGAGTTGGGCCAGCGAGAGTTGGACTAGCAAGATTTGTGACAATAAGAGTTGGGCCAATGAGAGTTTTTCCAGCGAGAGTTAGGCCAATGAGAGTTGGGCCAACGAGGGTTACCCAAGCGAGATGACGCAGGGATAATATAGTAAAATATACATAATATAAAATAAATAATAGTAATATATGTAGACTTATATAATAGCATTAAGAAATAATAAATATTATAGTAAAAATACAGTCGAATACATATAAAATATTTCAAACTTGTATAATAATAAACATTATTGTTCCGGTCACAAAAACCACAAAATATACCCCTAAGTAAAACATAAATAATTGTGGAATACCAGGGTATTACGCATTCTGAAATGTATATATTTAGATTCATATTCCATAAATGTATTATTCGCAAACATTTGGAATTTACCAAGTCACAATGGAAATTGTGATGGGAAATTTAGTTTCACAAACAAAATTAACGGTTTGGTTACAATGTTCATCACTTATGGCAAAGGTATCGTTAATCGGTTTTAGTTGAAGGCAGTTTTTATTCGATTTTCCTCTAGGTTCATGCGTGGGCCCCTCCGGAAACTCCCCCTTCACTTGGCCCGTTGTTAGCGAACGGAACTCACCTTCCTTGCCCAGATCGTTCAAATCCAGCCAATAATGCTTCGATATGTCCAAACGTGCGGTGAGTTTCGTTAATTCATTTTTAGATTGCAGGTTTAGCAGGCTTCCGTTCTTAGCACGACATTTCATGGCTGCCCCAAACCAATTTTCAGTTTCGTTCACCGATATATAGTAATACTTTTCACCGATTTTTTGAAAGTTTTTCAAGGGTATCGCATGCATATCGTTTGAAATGCCCAGCGTATGATTTATATAGGTTTGAGAGCCTAATAAAAATGTATATTAGAGCAGGATTTAATTATTTAATGCGCTCACCTTCCATATGCGAGTTTGACACTGCTGCTTGCAGTTAGGCAACAAATGAATAATGCTAATATAGCTATAATTATAATGTTATTCATTGTGATCGGTTGAGTGCAAATTCTTGAATGATGCAGAATTTTGCTGCTTAGCTTTATTTATGCGTTTTTTATTTATTTAAAATTGGCTATGCTGGCAACTCTGTTTGGCGCTGCAAGCGCGAGTCATAGATGGCGCCAGTCCAACTTTAAAAGTGGCGATTTGGCTACACTACATCTATCGATAAAATGTTGCACTAATTATTTGTTTAAATTTTTTAAATATATTCGTCAAACATTGCATAAACAACAATTAATTTTATCTTGTTAGTAAATACTAAGCTAACAGATTTGCAAAATTGTTACAAAAACCAGCTAGTTTCAGAATTGGCTTTATGTATATCAAAAATCTAATTGAAAATATATGTTTATTTTGAATATTCTATATTGATTTAGTTTTCATGTTTTTTTTCTGCATATTTGCTTTATTTTTTATATATTATTATATACTTACTATATAGCAATAAAAACCAATTACGCGAAGTTCCGATAGGTGGCGCCACACACAACTGCATAGCAAACTCACCACGATGGCTTACTTTGGCCTGCTTGGCAAGACAGTGCTGAACTGCTTTGCAGTTCAAGCCAGTGCTGAACTGCTTTGCAGTTCAAGCAGTGCGTGCGTTATAAATAAACACTATTTAAATGTTGTAGTTTTTCGTTTTTCACTGTTACTTGTTGTATTTGTTGTTTTTTTGTTTTTCTCGAAATACATACACATATTAAATAATACAATACAATAAGAAATCAAAATTGAATATAGTACATACAATAATAGTAGTTATTTTGTTCATATTCCGATTGATTAAAACTGAGAGCAGGCAAACAGTCAAATGCATAAATATATATATGTAAATAGCGCTTAAATAAATTGTTTATTTAATGAATAAATATGATTTTTATATAGACGTCAGTTTGCCGGTTCTTGGACAAATTGATTGAGCTGAATTTATATAAAATAACATAAAAATCAACTAAACAACTAAATTACAGTTCAGTACAGTTAGAGAAATTATGTAGTAATTGCTACTTCATTAATTGTTATTAATTGTTAAATATATATATTATGCGTTTATGCTGGCAACTGTTACGTATGTGTATGTATATATATAGATTTATTTATAGTTGTATTTATGTAAATATAATACAAATATAAACGTACGAGCTAAAATGTTTGCATTATAGTTAATTTTTGCTAAACGATCACAATGAACATTCACACACACACTCACATGCACACACATACACTCACACACACACATATACACTCATTCACACACATACACACATCTTATATATGTTAGAAAATTTCGCACTTAAGACTTAGCTTGGACTTAACTTAGACGCTAAATGATTGGAGTAGGGGTAGGGGTAGGAGGGATGGCGGGCGGCTTGCTCGCTTCAGTGTTGGTTAACGCCATAGATGGTATTATAAATAATATTATAATAGACTTGCCCAAATTGCTTTGCTTAACTCTGTACATATGCTCTGATTGCTTTCGTTTGTTGTTTGTTTTTTCTTGCGTTGACAAAAGTTTTTATAAAATTTTGGACTTGCATCTCGTATATGTGTATATATAGTATTTATATATATATATATATGTGGTATATATTAGTATAAGAAGTTTTGCCTAATAACATATTTTGTTTCATGGATGAATGACTGAGAGGTGTGGAGGGCGTGCAGTAGGACGGCCGGGAGGGACGGGGGGGGTGATATGTTCCAACTTTCTCTCTTTCTATTTTGCCTCTCTCTCTGCCTCTGTCCATCTCTCTCTCTTTCTCAATCGTTCTCTCTGCACTTGTTCGCTCGCTCGCTACGTATTTATATAAATTATATCTTCTCCTTCTCATCAAAATCACAGCAAATCGGCGCAGATGCCGCCGAACCACGCCATATAAAGTGGCAACAAATAGACGACAAGGGCGCGACGTAGCGTCATCTTCTCAGGTGCACTGGAGGTGCGTGTGGCGCCATCTGTCGATGAGTTATGCCCATCGTTGTCATCGTCCTCATCGTCCGCCTCCTCCACATCATCACCGTCCTCCTGCCCGTGACGTGACTTGTCCAGATCATTATAATCATGTTTGATGTGCGGCGGATTCTTATCGTCCACATTGGGACGCGTGGTATGCGTGGTGGTAACCGCCGGATGATGTGTATCCTCATCGTCATCGTTATCGGCATCCACATGCACCGTCGGATGCTCCGCATCGGTAACCTTGGGGTCGGGCTCGAACGGACCCAAGCCAGAGCCCTCGTCATCGTCCTCGTCATCCTCAGAGCCCGAACCGGAACCAGCACCGCTGCCCATATACGGTTCTTCTGGAAAGCAAAAACTATACATTAATAAATTGCTTTAAAAAATTCGGGAAGGCTACAGACGGACGCAACCGACAGTAGAATACCCTGTGTCCTATTTTTCAGCATTATACAATTTTAAATTTATTAAATTGTCGTGATTAGAACGGACAAACAGTCGAAAGTGGTTTAACCAGATTATACCCATTTTATGAGTATCGAGTTTAAAAATAGCCTTCTCTCTGTTCTTACCTTGCTCGCTCCAGTCCACATCCTGGCCATTATAGGCATTACGAAGATGATTAATCGCATTCTTCAGATGGAACAGCTGCGTGGACATTTGCGCCGTTTGCCTGGTGCTGGCGGGATTACCGCTAAACTCTGGATTCGAGCCATGTTCCGTGGTTATGGAGTGCATATATCTAAAAGGTATTTGATAAATGTTAAGTAGTGTCGGCAGCACAATCGATATTAGGAAATTTATTTATTTATTTATTTATTTTAAGTGTCGACTAAGACCAGTCGGCCAAGAAAAATTAAATTACAAATTAATATTAATACTAAAAAAATTGAAATTAAAAATAAATAAAATTTAATTTAAAAATATAAAAAATAAGAAAATCTGGGGAAAAGAATAAGATTAAAATATTAAATCAAATTTAAAGAAAAAAGAGAAATAAAGGTCCAGCATTTGCTGCGAGGATATGGGAAAACCCAGAAAAACCCAATCAGACCAAGATTAGTGGTTAGTTGAGTTAAACAAATATATAATCTACATTGGTTAAGATGAAATGTTAGATTGAGTTCGAATATTGTAGGATAGCGAATTTAAAAGAAGGTAGAGAGAGTAGCGAAGAAATTAATTTATAATGTGCGTTGTAAATAGAGCATAACACCCGAAAATTTATGTGCATAGCATAATCAGAGGTGCATACAGGAAGAAAAATAGGCTGAAACTACCTAGTTTGTCTACGAGGAATTGAAAAACTAATTTGATTCAAAAGGGCGGGGATAAAACTCACTAGAATCAACTTATGAAGGAATAAAACACCTAGAACAGTCCTACGATTAATTGCTGGAAGAGGAATCATTGAAAGAAAGTACAAGTTTAACATCATCTGCATACATAAGAATATTGGAATAGGATAAAGATTGAGGAAGATCATTAATAAACAATGTGAACAATAGAGGACCTAAGTGGCTACCTTGTGGAACACC
>JAWNNJ010000159.1:0-10577 GCA_035045125.1 Hypselothyrea guttata
TATATTTATTTATTCTCTCAAAGCTTAAGGTACATAAACATTCCAATAGCCACGATCGATAATACAAATGAAATTAAGTTTAGGCTTACAAAGAAATTAAATTTAAAAATAAACTATTTGATTGTAAACTTATAGTTATAAGAAATTTAAAATAGTGTGTCAAAGATATATCAAAATTTATTATAAAATAACAACGATACATAAATCTTTGCAAATATTTTTTGATTTGATAAAATTATGATTAAGTCGATTATAAAAACGATGATGAATAAAGCCAAATAAAAATTGTTGAGTTAAATTGAGTCAATCAAATAAAAAAAAACATATATTCAGAGAACCTGAGAAAATAACAGTTTTAATAAAAACAAATATTACTATATTTTATTTAATGGTATTAATATACTTTTGTTAAACTCTCATCAGCTGATAAAAAGGTATAATAATAACATGAACTTTATCAAGAATATTTAATTTCATTATTTTTAAGTATTTACCAATTGTATTATAGCCAAATTTTCAAACAATCAAAATATTTAGAAAATGTTATGGCTATTTTTGATATTTTAAAATTTAAACTGCTTGTGATTGATCGAGTTTTTGTTTATAAATTGAGCTTTTAAGCTGCTTCGTTGATTTAAGTTGGGGTTTTGATTTAAGTAACGAGTGCGTACTTTTTAGACTCTTTTCTCGTCGAAAATAAAAAATTGGCACACGTTTTATCAACGATGCTGAGCTAAAGTTTTTATGGCAGCTGCCGTCCTTGGGGCATAAAAACGGAATGAGCGTGCGAAAGCGGTGTGGAGGAAGGAGGAAATGGAGAGGGGCAGCCAAAATGAAGGAATGCGATTTATTTTCGCATTGACAATCGTTTGATTTTGGTCGTGCGCATTTTGCAACCGTCTCAGCTTTTATGGTATGGCTCAAGTGCTGTGTGGAGTGAGTGTGTGATTGTGTGAGTATGAGTGTATATGTGTGTGTGTGGGGGGAGGGGGCTATGTGAGTGGGCGGGTGCGTGTGGATGGGGGAGTGACATTTCGGTTATTTTTTGTGCTTGTCGCTTTCATTGAGTTGGCAATTTCTTTTTGGTTTTTTGTTTTTGTGGCATTTGGTATTGTTGTCGACGCTTGTTTTGCTGTCTCGTTGCAGTTTGGCCCTGGCCTTTGTTTTTACTTCAGCTGCTTGCCACTCTCTGCGCTTTTTTATGTGGCAGCTTTCAGCACTTGCCCCCTTCTAACAAAAGAAAGGATAGCAGCAGTTCCTGTTGTCTGTTTTCTGTTTGCTTTTTCCGCTTGCGCTCGTAAAATGATTCGCACATATAATTGCTTTTGTTGTACGCCTCCAAAACGCCGCCCCCTGCCCCTCTGCCTCTTTGCCCCCTACGCCCGCTTTAAGCCACAGCCCAAGCTTTCGCTGTTCCTTAGTGGCAATACCGCTGGCCGCGCGTTGAAATCATTCGTCAGGATTTATGCGAATGAGCGACAGTTTTTGCCATTTGTTTGTGCCACGGCAGGGTCAGCGGTAGGGGCAGAAAAGAGGCAGAGGGAAAGGCAGGGGCAGCGGCAGTGGCAGGATGCGGTGAAACATAAGCGATGAATGATGGTGTATCCGTATCTTGCCACTAAAGTATCTTTGTATCTGCAGCAACAGCGGCAACAATTGCTGAATATATTTTACGCGTTTAGTTGTGCTTTCTCTACTTATATTCCTTCTCTCTCCACTCTGATTTCCCTTCTCTCTCTCTCTCTCTCTCTCTCTCTCTCTCTCTCTCTCTATCTCTTCAGCTGTTCAGCTCTGGCCGCATCCTTTCCTTGTATTGTTGTATTCTGCACAATTTTATTAATTCGTTTTATTTCGCTTTCGCGTGACAAGTTGACATAAATGGACAAATTGAGCTTTTAAATTTGTTGCAGCAGCAAAGGAGCAGCGATAACGATAACCAGCAGCAACAACAATGTGACAGCAACAACAGCAACAACAGCAACAAGAACAATGCCAGCACATCAACTACAAATACAAATTGTTTTTCAAATGAAATTGATTGCCAAATGTGGCAGAGAATTATATTTATTGGATTAACATCAACTCGGAATGCCATATTTATGGCCCCTGCATGACCCCCTCGGCCCTCCTTTCACACAGATAATTATAGGGGTCAGTCTTAATGGGCTTTGCCCATTATGCAGTTTAAAAAAAAACCAACTCGAAGTCAGTCTATCATTTTATGCAAATTGGTATTTGTGATAAATATATGAATGTAATTTGTTCCAGTTGTAAATTAAATGCAATACATTCGAGGTAACTTTGTTTCAATTTACATAGTGCCAACTTTGACAAGATGTTGAAATAGAATAAATAAATTGTCTAATTACCTAATTTTACAATTATTCATAATATCAGTTAATATTGGAAATAATAAATCAGTTTTTATTTGCAAGACATAGCAAAAAATTGCATTTATTGACGAACTCAGACAAATTGTTTATTCTTCTGTCTTTCCCTCTCATTTGCCTGTACGCCATGCTCTGAAGAGAGGAGCACAAAAACACAAGATGAATTTGGAGAGAAATAGAAAAAATAAATAAATATCTGGATAAATTGTAGTAGTATCTGTATTGTGTTGTGCGCTTGCTGTTCTTTTTGGCAACAGATGTAAAACACTCTATTGCATGGCGTTTTTAAATTGGTAAAAATTCGGTATAATTAGTGGTTTTCGAACATGACTTTAAAAATGTACAAAAGCGTCTATTAGGTTAGTGCAAATGAAATGTGAAATGCGATATATATATATATACATATTGCTTTTTTGCTAGAGGAGTGTCAAGTCAAAAAAGGCGATTTTTGAGTTAGCGATGCAGAAATGTTCGATGGGTAACAATCTACTTATGTTAATAGGACTATTGTTCAGAAGCATGTACACTTTAAAGAATGCAGATAAGAGATAAGAAAATAAGAGCAAGAGAAAGCGAGCGCAAAATAAACGAATCAATGATCGAAGTGATTGTGAACATACGCTAAGCGTTATATTGTATTTGTGGTAATTAAGAATTAATGTTATCGTCGAAATATAGACTATAGACACATTAGACACATATGTTATGGGGCATGTCAAGACCTTTTTCTGTTATCTGGCATTTCATAATTGCATAAAATGTATTATATTTTGATATGAATATATTTATATAACATCAACACAATACATCAAATCAATTTATATTCAACAAATAAAGCAAAACGCTATAATTTTTGTATTCTTATCAATTAATAACAACTACAAAGTCGTCTAAGCATTATAGAATTTAATAATTATATTTAGAATTAAAACACTCAAGTTTCATGAAGATAATGTATATTTATCTTTAATATAACACTTGTCACATTCAAAGCTGGTAGTGTTATAAGATTTATAAGAATTGGTATCAATCCTGTTTTTGCACTCGCCCCTTATATTTTTTATGCAACCCGTTGTCAAACTTTGCGATGATGCAGTTCGAAGGGTCCATAGAAATTTCAGCAAAAGAAGTATAGTTGTGATTCCTCTAATCTTGATGGCTTTTTTTCAAATGAAGCTTCACCATATTGTGTGCATGTTATTATACATATATTTGATTAAATTATTAGTCGCAATACCCATTCTAATTGAAGTGAGTGCCTGTATTTGTTGCTATCGTGGATTGAGCAAATAATTTTAATTAGGAATATATATAACAAAAAATAAATATATTCAACAGTTAACCTCTAGCGTTAACAGATAAAGCTGAAAGAATATTTTAAATTGTTTTATGTATATGAACGAATATTTTAATGCAATGTCAATTTTGCCAGCGACAATGGTAACAGTCGAACAGCGTTTTAAAACACCCACTAATAACTGTTGGGTAATACATGTTTCCACATCCGAATCAAAGGCTAACTAAGTTTAGGAATATGTATGTACTTGAACAATAATAGAACATTTTATATTCCACAAGTTAAATACCATCAACAAAATCCCTTCAAAATAAAAACACTCGAATTCCATTTAGTTTATGCACATTTATTGATATTGACTAAACCACTCCTCTTTTCACACACATAGCTGGTAGTTCTGGCAGTACATGAACAATGGGTGTGCAGTAGTTAAATTCTCAAATTTGGTGTCTCGACGGCAACGCTTGTCTGGTTGATTTTTGCTTATGCACGCACTTGCCCGTTATAGTTTTTATGCAATCCGGTCCCAATTTGTCCGAACATGCAGTTTGAAATGTCCATAGAACGATCAGCAACAGTAGTATAGTTGTGAGTCCTCTCATCTTGATGGCTTTATTTTAAATGAAGCTTCATCATGTTGTGCGCATGTTATTATATACTATTTGAATAAACATTACTCGCCACGGTAAAACCGAAAGAAACTTGATAAGAGACGGGAGATAGCATAGGAGAGAGCAGAATTCAGAAAACACTGATCGAGCTGCGTACTTTTGATACTAAATACTGAATCTTACAATCGGCATGAAGAATAATAGACATATATTTTAAAAGGTATGCCCCGACTTCTTTGTTAGTTGCACATATTGCCCATTTGTATAAAAACAATTTGTTATAAATCGAAATTTTATAAGGTGCCTTTATTCTAAAAGCGCTTTTCAAGACAATAACCAAAATAATTATTATCATAATCTTTTATAGCAGCTTTTGGGTGAATCTTATTAATTTTCGACCTTTCCATATATTAAGATTTGTGTTTTATACCCTGTACCCATTGAAAAATGGGAGAAACCGGGTTGAAACGTTTTTTAGAATGTATGTAGCAGGCAGAAGTAGGCGTGGCAGTTCCCGCAAAGTATATATATTTTTGATCAGGGAGACGAGCTGAGTCAATTTAGCGATGTCTGTCTGTCTGTCCGTCTGAATGAACGCCCCCTCTACGCCCAACATCAATAAAACCCACATGAGGTTATGATCATTTTTGAACATAAAAAGTTGAATAACAAGCGTAATAAATAACATAGAATGTTGTTATTCGAAATATATACTCTCTTATATCATGTTTAACTATCCTGAAAAGCCCATTTAAATCGGGTAATGAACACACGAGATATAAGCTACGCAATATTGCATGCGTTGCAACGCACGCGCCTTGGCAACAGAGCCCAGCAGCAGCAGCGCAGCAGCAGTAGCTCAACTGGCTCACATAAAAAGGATAAAACAGAAGAAGTACTGCTGCTTCGCTTCGTATGGCAGTTTTATAAAATTAATTTTAAATGGTTAAATATTTGGGTATATTTTAAACAATACATTTTTATAAATCACTATTATTTATTAATAAATTCAATTACATTTAAAATGTTTTAAAATATTTATTTATTTTTTGAATTGTGGGGTCTGCCACGCCTCCATTTGCCTGTTGCATACCTTCTCTCTGTATTTATCCATGTACCCATCAATAAATATTTTCAGACGTTAGACTCATTCTTATCACATAGCTGCTTTCCGTTTAGTTCGTGCAACAACAAACATGTTTGAAGGTCCGCTTGCGAACAAGTTTGAGAGTAGAACATCCGTTTTCAACCAGCGAACTCGAACTTGTCTGACGCACGCTCAGCAGTTCCAACATGCGAACCTGTTCGTAGTTGAATTCAACAGAGTGGTGAGCTTCTCAGCAAGGCATTCAACCGAATTTTAAAATATCCTGGGCACGAACCAAATGTGGAAGCTAAGTTACGTTGAGTTTTTCTAACTGCTCAACGATAGATGGCGCTTTAAGCATTTAGGTTTAAATCATAGATCTACCTTTACATAATTAAATACTTTTCATGGTTAACTAAAATTAATAATAATAAATTATTAATTAATAAATACATAAAGAACATTTATTGGAATTTAAAAATGTACAATTTTTAAAAAGACCTAAATTTAAATATATAAGGTTTAATAAAATGCATAACTAAAAAAAATTAAAGCAAAAAAATAGATTAAATTAAGAATTTGAAAGAATTTGAGCCCAGCAACACTTTTTTGCTATCCACTCTCACTCAGCGTTTTTTCTTTCATGTTGCGTGCGTATTTCTAGTTTTTGCAGTTTCTGCTTTCTTTCGGGTGTTTTCCTTTTGCTCAAGGCACGTCAACGAAATAATCAACAAAAGGACGTGGACATAAAAAAGCGTAGGACTAAACGAGCGGCAGAGATGACATTGACGGCTATGTGAACAGAATAAAATTTCATCAAAATGCGACTGTCAGAAGCAGAGCGAAGCAGCGAGTGACAGAGAGGGAAATAGAGCGAAAGCGAGTGAGGGAGAAAGAGATACAGAAATGGGGGAAAATTGCAAATGGACGAAATTGCTACTTTCATCTTGGTCCTTTTGCCACGCATGGAGAACTTTCACTGCATGCTCAAGGGGAAGCCGAAGGAATAGGGGTGCAGCATGGTGAGAGGGTGAGCGGGCGAGAGGGTGAGGGGGTGGGTTAAGCTGGAACACACATATCACATCATATATGAGGATTTGCGGACTCTTGAAACCCGCTGGCAGAACTGTCGAGCTGTCAGCCAAAGAACAAAGCACTCAGTAGCGCCATGCGTCGGCGTCAGCGTCAGCGTCGACGTCAGCGTCAGCGTCAGCGTCGGCCATGATGCGGCTTCAGATTGCCAGCCAGGAGTCGCAAGAGCATCAAGAGTGTGTGGCAAGGTGGCAGGCGAAGACAGGGACATGTTGCACACCGAAAGGTGTTGAAGGCCGTTCCACTTGCTGGCGACTTTTTTAAAACATTTGAAAATCTGTAAACTGAAGCCGCCCCGTTTGCAGCCTGTCTGCGTTTGGCAGCATCGCAGAATTCAACTGGAGAAGCGCAATGTGAAAAAGCGAAGCAAAACAAAGAGAGCAGCAAAGAAAAAAAATAAATTAAAAAAATCCAAACAACACGAATACGAAAAACTAAATAAAATTCGAAACGAAATGTCTGCATTGTGCACTTTGATTAATGATCGAATGTCAATTACCGCATCGCATCTACTGCTCCCTACACATACACCCCAAAGCGCACACATACACACATCACACACACACACACATATCACACACACACTCACACACACACACACACACACTAACACACACATACTAGCCATTCCCGTGGCGAACTGAAACTAAATGCTGTTGCGACTGCGAAAACTGCAGGCGGCGCTGCCATGGCGATTTCTCTCTTTCTTAGCTTCTCCTCTCTCTTCTCTCTCTCCTCTCTCCTCTCTCTTCTCTCTTATCTACGCTGCAAATTTAAAATTGCGACAGTAATATTTTTAAGAATTTGGGTTTCTTCAATGCAGCCTCATGTGAATTACATATATAATTTAAATCAAACTCGTGGTCGAGTAACCAGTAGTAATCTAATGTATTATTATTTGCATTATTGCATATTTGCATTTGTATAGCAGATCAGTCGGACGCGTCCGACTGTAGAATACCATGCACCCAAACATAATTTTATAATAGTTATGTATAATTATACCCTGTACCCATTGAAAAATGGGATGCATGTAACAGGCAGAAGGAGGCGTGGTAGACCCCACAAAGTATATATATTCTTGATCAGGAGGACATGCCAAGTTGATTTACCCCTGTATGTCCGTCTGTCCGTCTGTCCGTCTGTATGAACGCGTCGATCTCAGCAACTAAAAGAGCTAGAGCAGCAGTTTTGGTCATTTTTGAAAGGTGTATACCATATGCAGAACTAGTTTATTTAAATTTTTGGGTGCCACGCCCCTACCGCGAGCAATGGCCATAAATATAATACATTGACCAATTTAAGACATTTAAATCTATTCAAATTCTTTCTTCTACGAACTGTGGAGATGATTAATTAAAGATATTTGATTATTTTATTTTAATTTAATTTTTATGAATATGTAAGAAGTAGTAGGCTATACTGCATATAGCTGATTCGAGTGGCGAAATAATATAAATAAAATATTTTCATTCAACATAGAAAGTTGGTATTCGGAATATAAATTGAATTAGATTGAAAATATATTTTAAATAGAATACTGTACCAGCAAGGCTGATCTTCGGTACAGGGTATAAGACAGTCGGGCTTGCCCAAAAGAATATATATTTGGTTCTTGTGTAATGTTTCTGTGTAATAATATTTCTTGTAATAATTGTTAGTACAATAATTTGTAGTGAAACAATGTTCCCTGTAATAATTAGTGTAATATAATAAAATAACATTTAGTGTAATAAGATATAGTTTAACAATATTTAGTGTAATAATATTTAGTATAATAATATTTAGTGTAATAGTGGCATATCAGTATGTAGTGTGATGGTATTTTGAGTAACAGTATTATATGTGAAAGAATTCGGATTTATTGATCAAATCATAACTCTTCGTCCAACCAGGGATGTTTCAGAGCTGTGGCTGCATCACAGCGCATTGATGGGCGCATTTGGATCATGGTTGTCAGCAAGTGGGATAGCTCTTCGGACAATTGATGTTCCTCATGCAATATGTTTTCCAAAGACTTCCTTTCTGGGTTCGGGAAAAACTTAACATACCCCTGCTCAGTCAGGATATCGGACTGGGCTCTCTTTCTTAAGTCAGAAGGCACTCTTCCCAGCACAGCCGTCATTTCGTATAGCAACATTACATCTCGTTTATATCTACGGCACTTTTTGGCTTCAAATAGTCTTTGCCCTGTGGCCAGCTTGAAGAACATGATGCCGGTGCTCCAGATATCGGTGGATATATCGAAACCGGTCGATAATATGACTTCTGGAGCACGGTAGGACAGCGCTTGTATCTCGCCATAATACAGATCCGTAGATGATTCGCACTGCAATGCATTGCCAAAATCCCCGATTTGCACATGGGGAGCGTCCCAACCATTCGTGAAGCTAACCAGAACATTGTCGGGTTTTATGTCTGTGTGCACTATTTTGAGGGCGTGTATGTAGGCGAGCCCATCCAGAAACTGCCGAAATATGGACTTAACCATCGGTATTGGAAGTCCACTAGTAAGTTCTTCTAAGATCACGCCGAGATCTTCGTCCAGAAGGTTGGTAATATTGACGTATCTTATGGAATCGTTAAACTTGCAGGGGAAATCATTAATATGTTCCAATACATGCTGATTATAATCGCTCTCGTGCATGATTCTCATCAGAGCAGCCTCCTTTCTGATGTCTTGGTAACTAATGTTTTTTCCGGAGATTTTTATAGCCATTAAGCGATTCTTGCTAAGATCCAATGCCTTATATACCAAAGAATAGCGGCCAGAGTAGAGCTCATCTACCAAGTCATATCGTCCTGGGTATTTTAATTAAAATTACAGATTTAATGGAAATTTAAATTAATTTAATTTAATCTTTTATGCCTTCACTTACCGTTAATTGTACAGATTGTACGGCCTTTTTTAAATTCCTCCAACGTGTCAGTGTCCATTTCGGCTTCCCTTAGCTCCTCATCGTCCTCACCCAAGTCTGAATATCAATTAATAACCAGTAAGGACGGAGCTACAGTCGGACGTAACCGACAGTAGGAGACCCTGTACTTTGTGTTTTCTTCGCTGATTCTTATCCGACCGTAATGTAATTCACAGCATCGATTGGGATTGTCATAGACTACGTACATGCCACATCCCAAATCTTTAGCTTTAAAACTTGAGCTTTGAAACTGCAAACTGTTGCTAAATTGGTATTTCGGTTAGCGGAGGAATAAGAGGAGTTATCAAAAAACCCAAACAAACTTGATATGATTGCTGCATAGGAGAACCTAAATGCCCAAAAATTGTATTTCTAGCTCTTATAGTCTGCAGGATCTAGGTGGCTTCTTTGTCTGATCTATCTTCGCTGTTTCTTCTTTGTTCGTAATGTAATTCACAGCATTGATGGATAATGCCATAGGCTACGTACATGCCAAATCCCAAGTCTATAGCTTTTAAACTGTGGCTGTAGTTGCGCTATCATACATTTATAAAACAATTTACTGCTGCATAACTTCGCTGTTTCTTCTCCGATTGTAATGTAATTCACAGCATCGATGGATAATTCAATAGGCTACTCACATTCCAAATTACAAGTCTGTAGCTCTAATATTGTGGCTGCAGTTGCACATAAATACATTTTGCAAAACATTGTCTATTGCATATCTTCGCTATTTCTGTTTCAAATCATAATTTAATTTAAAGCATTGGTGGATAATGTCATAGACTACGTACATGCCAAATTACAAGCCTGTAGCGCTATTATTGTGGCTGCTGTGGCGTTTATAGTTTTCGAGATTTTTGAGGTAGGTGTAGATTTTTTATGATTCGCGGATAAAGGAGGTGAGATATCAAAAGTTTGAAATAAACTTGATCTGCTTGCATTAGCTGACTACCTAAATCCGGAAAGCTGGTGTCTTTAGCTTTTATAGTTGCTGAGATCTAGGTGTTCATACGGACAGACGGACAGACACACAGACGGACAGACGGACAGACGGACAGACGGACAGACGGACATGGCTATATCAACTCAGCTCGTCGTCCTGAGTCAGAATATATATACTTTGTGGGGTCTACCACGCTTCCTTCTGCCTGTTACACACAGCTGTCATTTGCACTAAAC
>JAWNNJ010000162.1:0-22069 GCA_035045125.1 Hypselothyrea guttata
TAATTAATTTTAATTCATTTACATAAATTGTATTTATATTAATTTAAAAACTATTGTCGTTTTTTTGCATAAATTATACTAGAGATTACGTTGCACCTTTAAGGGGATAATTAATGTTAAACTCTCGCTCCCTAACTCTCGCTGGGCGAAGTCCCCCTCGTTGGCTGAACGCCCGTTGATCCAACTCTCGCTGGCCGAAACTCTCGCAGACGCAACTCTCGCTGGCGGAACTCGCGCTTGCGAGTCTTTGTCGTCTGCATTAAAAATAAAATACATATAAATATTGTATGTATCAGCTGTAAATTATCCAGACTGTTAGTTACGTACTTGATTTGATAAAAGATAAAAGTTTAGCATTATCCATATGTTTCTAGTTCTAAACCGATTGTAAGTGACATAATTAAAGCTTAAAAATTCTACAATACAATTTAAAGAAACATGTTTTATCAATTGACTAGATGTTAGACTAACATGGACTGTCTATTCAAGTCTAATCTTTACAGCTCAACATTAAACACACTCCAAAGTTTAACTCCATTGTTAATGCGAGATCGTGGGAGCTAAGTTTTGATTAGCTCTAGGCATTCCTCACTAGCCCACATGGGGCTAATCATTTGTTTTTAATACCCTGGCTAATCCGCTGGCATCGTGTTTTTGGCATCGTTAATCTCGCCATAAACTTACCCACCGCAATTTGGACACTCTATATAGCCTAATCGTTTGATGATGAACTTTTGGATATGGACATTCTCTGGGGCCTCTTGTAGCTCAAAATCGCTAAATCACACAGAGTCGCCTCCAAAATTAAATCCCCCTTCAAAGAAAACGCTCATAAAAAGTGCCAGGCGAACCAAATGCCTTTATTTGCTAGACTAAATATATACGGAGATATATATATTTGTACAGTATGTTTGTTGTTCAATAGATTTTTAACGATTTCGGCCTAATAAGCTGCAATTGAGCGCACGATGGCCACACTTGGCGCATACCCTGTAAATGGCGCAATTTAGAGGGTATGCCTTTTAAAATTGAGACATGCACGGCTATAAATGTTAAATTATAGTGCTCGACTGCAGTATACCCATTGATTTGTAGCTACGTGGTCGAGGGGCGCGTTTATCAAAATTAATTGGAAATTTTCGTTGATTTTTAACGACTTCTGCGTAAAAGTCATTTGGAAAAATAATGAGACTCACACACACACACATGCACATCAAACGGGGGCAAGTTGCACATATTGCCATGTTCTGAAGAGATCTTCTTGGATCTGTGAATGCTTCGACTCGCCTGTCACTTTGATGGCGGCAATTTCCTGTCGAGAGCGGCCGTACGACCCCAAAGACAATTCATAATTGCTTTCAAAAACAGAAAAAAAAAACTGAAATAAAATTAAAATTATGTTTATAAACTTACGATGCGCCTCAACTGAGCTCTCCTCCCACTCCTATCTCCCATGGCACCGACGACAACTTCATTTGAATTTTATGACAGGCGGGGCATAAATATTTATGACCAGCACTTACAACAAAGTTAATTTATTTAATAGTTTGCTTGCCTACAATGTTTCTACATATCATTTCTACATTTTTAATTTTTTACGAGCGTTGAAAAAAAATACTTATGAAAATATTTTGATGGCTCCTCCGCTTCTCCCTCCCACCCACAACTATCAGTTGTTGCTGTCGATTTTGGAAATAAATTTTAATCAGCTTCAAACTGAAATTATGGGCATGTTTGGGTATTTATAACTTTATATAATCTCAATTTTTAGCTGCGTTTTTAAACTTATCTGTAGCTATATGTTTATCTGAATCAGTGTCTTTATCTGTATTTCTGTCTGTACCTCTAACTGTAACTTTATCGATATCTATTTTTGGATCTCATTCGTATTTTGATCTAATTCATATATTTGTATATATTTATACCCTGCACCAATATTATTATTATTATTATATATTGGTATTTATACATAAATTAATATTTCTATTTCTTCTAATACATATTTTTTTACATAATATGAATTTTTATATAGTTTTTTTTATTTATTTGTTATTGACAATTCAATTTATCTCTTTAAAGTGGGATTTATGCACAGGTTTGAATTTAATTTGCATTTATATAATTTCTTTTAATTTGCATAATATTTATTCCCGGACTGGCCTTCATCGACATTAAATAAATAATTAAATCACAAATATCTTCAGTTGTTGAGCTTACAAATTATTATGAAAATGATTTCATATTTCTTTTCTCTACCACGGCTGACTGCACTCTCAGAACTCTGAATTCAAATACAATGCACGAAATGTTGCTACACAGACAGACAAACACAATAAAAGAGCTACAAAAAATATTTAACAAAATATTAATTGAAATTTACGAGAATCTGTTGGGAAAGAAATCAATGAAGTGAACATGAGCATCAAGAATTATTTATTTATTTGCTTGCTGATTTTTGTGTTGCTCTGACATAAATAATAACAATAATAAAATTTCAAATGAAAGCTAAAATATTTTAAAAGCAATTTACAGCAAAAGCCGAAAAACATAGACACTTAAGTGATTTCTGAGAATGCAAGCAGAGTGAATAAATTTCAAAATAAATACGGACGTGTGCTCTTATAAAAATTAAATATTTGTTGCAATAGTAAGAAAGGATACTTTTGTAATTTACAACAAATAAAATATGAATAATAAATATTGTTGTTTAGATTATTTGATTAGAAGCTTTAAGCCCCTTACATTTTTCAAATAGTTAATAAATTAAATGATATTATATGATAGAATAATAGAAATTTCAACATTAATACTGTATTCATGTTTGTTGTTTAGTTTATTTGGTTTTAATAAAATTTTGTATATTAAAAAAGTTAATAAATATAATTTGATAATTTATAGACAAGTCAAATAATAATAATATGATTACAAGAAATTAAAAAATAATTATGGTCTATGTACTACATGTTTGCATTAATTTAATTTTATTTTTAGACATTTTTCCAATATTAAATAAATAAAATATAGAATGTAATTTATGGACGGCCAGGTGAAATGAAAATAATAATAATGATAATAATATTTTAAAGTGCGAATGCCAAACACGGCAAGGCGTTGCCCAAGTCACAGCCTCAACCGCAGCCAAAGCTGAACCCGAACCCGAACCCAACCCAAACCTGGGGCAGCCTCAGACGGTTGCTTTGGGGCATTATCTGACTGTCATGGATAATGATCAACCGTTGGCCACCGCCTTTGCCTTTTAATTAAACGCTGAAGCCGCAGCTGCAGCAGCAGCGGCAGCGGCAACGGCAACGGTTGAAAATATGGCAAGGGGCATGGGGCGTGGGGCATGGGGCAAGTTGCCACGAGTACGAGTGTTTGGAGTCGTGTTGCCGCCTGATGCTGCGGCTGCCCCTTTGACGCTTTTCTTTTGGTGTCATACGGACAGAGCGATGGAGAGTCGAAGGGACAGGGGGACAGAGGGGGCAGTGTAGGGACACACACAAAGAGCAAGAGAACACAATCGTTGCCGCCTCATTCAGTACTCTTCATGCTATCATTGCTTCATTATCCATGCGCACATCACTCAGCGGACTAGCATTGAAGGGGCATGCCCCCTGCTCTCCTCTCTCTCTTCTCTTTTCTCTCCACACTCCACTGCTAGCTTGGCCATCCATCTTTACCATCTATGTGTAATATTCAACCCGAACCTACAGATACATACATCTGTCCAATCATCTATCTTGCTGTCTCGAAAATCAATTTTCTGCTGCGTTTTCAAAGTTTTCCTTTGTGGCATCATCTCTCTCCATCTCGCTGGCCCTCGGTCTCTTTCGGCTTTCGTCATTTTATTATTTTCGTAAAGAAAAACACGAAAAATATGTAAACGATGAAGAGGAAAAAACTTTTAATTTCTCAAACGTAAAAAATTGATTTGTTGTGCAATGCTATAGACAGACAAACCGAAAGTCGTCCAAGACAAAAGCCAACTCTGATGCTACATGATGATCATATATAAGTGTATCTGTATCTGTATCTGTAAGTGTATGCCAACACTTTTAAAAGCTTATTTGTAACAGCTTTTTCTTACACACTTTGAATACGAGCTAATGACTGAGATGCTGCAGGCAAGCTCTGGCTTCAACAGTTTATTTTATACAAATTTAATAAGTTTACTTTTAAAATTTTCTTAAATTTAGTAACATTTAATGGCTAATTTTAGATAAATTAAATAGTCTTCAATTTCTTTTAAATGTTTGTAAATTTTGTTAAATTTTAAAAATAATCAAAACATTTAAATCCAATCAAATTTTTGTACATTTACATAGAATTCAACTTCCTATAATAATTTTTAAGCCTTACGTGTTCTTTTTTTTTAAGGAAAGGAAGAGTTAAAATCTCACAGGTTGAAATTTGTAATAGATTTAGTTATGATAAGTTTGTATGATTTTTTACATTTCTATATAAAATTTTATATTGGAAAATTGTTTAAGTTAATGTGAAGTTTCAAATATAAAATTCTCCTCTTTTTAAAGCTTTATTATTTATATTTGCTTGTTTTGAATTTCTATGAATTATGACAAATTTGGTTAAATTTTAACAAATATTTTCAAGTTTTTATAAAGAATTTTATTCTAGAAAATAATGTAATATGTTAGTTTCAAAATATTAAATTCGCATTTCTAATTTCTTGCAATTTTAAAGATTATTTTATTCAATTTGATTATTTTCAATAATGTTGAATTTAACTCAATTCTGACTTATAACTTTAATATAATTGAATATTTTTTATAAAATTTATGTGAGTTTATTTGAACGTATTTTTAAACTCTTAACTTCGCATTTATTATTCCCTTTGTAGTAATCTTTAGGTTCTTAATCCCATTCACTATCCCTCGTCAGTTTACTGACCCACATTTGCTGCAGCCGCCCCTCTTTATTTACTTTAGGCGCCGCCACTGGCCGCTACAATTGGTTCCCTCTACGCTTTAAGTTTTTTTTCGTCGGGCTTTTTGACTGGGCGTTAATGACTTTTGCGGCTCGTCGTTTGGTTATTATTATTTCTTTTTTTTCCGTATTTTTTCATACATCGCAGTCGAAGCCAGACAGATTTTTTCGTGGCTCGCGGAGACAACAAAAAGCAAGCAAAGAAGAAATCCAAAAAATAATGCAGAAAAACAAAGCAAGTTTTTTGTCTTACAGTTGAAAGTCGGAGCGTTGAAAGAGTAATGCGAAACTCGCTGTGGGGCTAGCCTTAAGATACTTTTTAATAAGTTTTAATACACACTGCGGCAGAGTTTGACTAATTTCAATTGTCCAAAATTAATTGAAGTAGCCGCACCACCGAGCCAGCCAGCAAGCCAAAGGGCTCAAATATAAATCCCCTTGAGTTGAATTTAATTCCCAGCCTGTTGCGCTCCCCGCACCAATTGCAATTATTTTGTGCGCTGCGGTAAATCTTGAGTACTTCCACCCACGCTCCTCCGTCTACTCTTCCGTCTGCTCCTCCGTCTGCTCCCTCCTTCACTTGGCCAAGGCGGCGGTTTTTGCCAGCTCTCATATGTTAATGCGTCACTTGCATCCTGGCGCATGGCAAACCCGCCTTCGACCCCTTGCCTCTCCCTGCCCACAACTGACTTCTCTGTGTAGCACTGTTGGCAAAACAGCTTTTTTCCTGCTAAAACTAGCCATTTTTGAAGAGCATTTTATTTTAATGATTTTTGTGGTTTGCTGTTACTATTTATAATAACTTTTACCATAGGGTATTTCAATATTAACAATTGTGTATAAAAAAATCCCATTTCCTAAAATAATTGAGGTCTTTGTCTGCTTTTTACAAAATTCGTATAAGGAACAATTTTACACCATGTCATTATTTTGATAGAAATTTGCAAAAAAAAAAATTTTAATTGAAATCACCTGCTTAATTTGCTGATTTTAAGCTTATTTTGAAAATTTATGTTTAGATTATTTTGTGCTCTTCAGGCCTATAATGTTTTTTCACGAAAAAAATTGGCAACACTGCATATCTGCGTAGGTGTTGTCTTTGCTGCTCAGCTGCCTCTCTCCCTCTCTTCTCCTACCATTTCTCTCTTTCTCTCCCTCTTTCTCTGGTTTGCCTGGTGCCTTGCGGTTTTCTGATTTATAACATTGTTTACACGGCACGCCAAAAATTTGATTTACTAGCCTCGACTGCCGGCCACACATGGCTTCCATTTGATTGCCATAACTCACAATGCCAGGATACACGACGGACGGACAGCCGGACAGACTCTTAGACAGATAGAGAGATTGTCAGAAAGCCACACAATTCACGCAGGCGCAGAGGCCGCCAAACATCTAGTTATAGTAGTTCATAAATTATGAATTTTCTAAAATAAATAAATCTACTTACCAATTTTTAACTATTTTAATAGCATCTATTACAATTTACAGTTGAAACAGATTTATATTATACACAATGCGAAACTGATTACAAAATCTAGAAATAAAAGAACAAAATATTTTATAGTATAAACAAAATATCTCAGTAATATATTAGAGAACTATCTAATAAATCCCATTCGCATGAAATAGCTAAATAAACTATTAAAATAAAATGTCTAATAAAAATAGGTTTAACAATTTCCAAGACTAAATAAAAAAACAATATGAAATATCAAAATATGTCGATATAAAATAACAGAACACTAAGTATATCTGATTAGCATATCGGAATAAAAGGTCTAAGTCAAATACTAAAACAAATTATAAAACCAGTAAGGACGGAGCTACAGTCGGACGCAACCGACTGTAGGAGACCCTGTACTTTTTGTTTTCTTCGCTGTTTCTTATTTGATCGTAACGTAATTCACAGCATGAATGGGGATTGTCAAAGACTACGTTCATGCCATTTCCCAAGAGGAGTTATCAAAAAACCCAAACTAACTTGATCTGATGGCTGCATAGGAGAACATAAATACCAAAAAATGATATTTCTAGCTCTTATAGTTTGCAAGATCTAGGTGGCTGCTCTGTCTGCGCTATCTTCGCTGTTTCTTTTCCGTTGGTAAAATAATTCACAGCATTGATGGATAATGCCATAGGCTGCGTACATGCCAAATCCCAAGTCTATAACTTTTAAACTGTGGCTGTAGTGGCCCTAACATACATTTATAAAACAATTTACTGCTGCATAACTTCGCTGTTTCTTCTCCGTTTGTAATGTAATTTACAGCATCGATGGATAATTCAATAGACTACGTACATTTCAAATTACAAGTCTGTAGCTTTATTATTGTGACTGCAGTGGCACATCCATGCATTTTGAAAAAAATTGTCTCTTGCATTATCTTCGCTATTTCCAATTCAAATCATAAATAAATTATTAGCATCGGTGGAGAATACCATAGACTACGTACATGCCAAATTTAAAGTCTGTAGCGCAATTATTGTGGCTGCTGTGGCGTTTATAGTTTTCAAGATTTTTGAGGTAGGTGTAGATTTTTGATGATTCGCGGATGACGGAGGCGAGTTATCAAAAGTTTGAAACAAACTTGATCTGCTTGCATTAGCTGACTACCTTAATCCGGAAAGGTGGTGTCTTTACCTTTTTTAGTTGCTGAGATCTAGGTGTTCATACGGACGGACGGACAGACGGACAGACGGACAGACGGACAGACGGACGGACGAACATGGCTTAATCAACTCAGCTCGTCGTCCTGAGTCAGAATATATATACTTTGTGGGGTCTACCACGCTTCCTTCTGCCTGTTACATACATCTGTCAGTTGCACTAAATTAATAGACCCTTTTACTTTTTTAAAGTACAGGGTCTAAAAATAAGAATAAAATATTAGAACACAATGAATAAAAAGATATCAATATAAAAAATAAGAATAGAATATTTAAATAAAATATTCAAAGTGTTAATTTGCCTTGCAAATTCCAAATTCTAGGAAACTATTGTTTCAGTTAGTTGAAAATCATATTATAATTGATTTAAAATAAATAATAAAATTAACGAAAAAATCTCGTTGAATTTCATATTTCAATAAACTATTGTTTGGTTAAGTTTAAGATCGTATTGAAATTTATTTAAACAAAATAATAAAACAAAGGTTGTTAACAAAAGAATCTCGTTAAAAAAAATTGAATTCCCATAAACAAAACTAAAATCAGCGAAAAATAAATATATATACATATGTCTATTTATTTAATTTGATTTAAGACGACTACTTTTTATTAAAATTAAATTGAATTCTGGCTGATATTAAAGCAAGTCTTGGCAATAGGCCCAACCAACTGACCAAACGCTGCTGCAAATGGCAAAAACCCTTCAGAAGTTTGACATGTTTCCACAAGATTTCTGAGCTGCAGTTTGGTATGCTAACGAGCTGGGATTTTTCTCAATTGTTGTTGTTATGATGCTTGTTGTTGTTACTGGGGGAAAAGCAACTTGAAAATGCAGTCAAACAGTTAAGCTCTGAGCTGTGAGCTGTGAGCTGTGGGAGCAGGAAATGTGCCGAGCATCCGCAAGGAGCAGTCGGCAAGCGTTTCCTGTGTATTGCCAGCAATATGCCAGGGGAGTTGCAATCAGTTTGGATATAGTATGTGTGTGTGTGTGAGAGTGTGTGTGAGTGTGTGTTAGATGCAGATACATGTTGTCTAGATTTGCTTTGATGTCTTTTTCATGTACCCGACCAACTCAACTCAACTGAACCGAGGCAAACCAAACCAATCCAAACCAAGCCCAGTTGCTGCAGCGGAGGGACGTTGTACAACACTGGCATCCGCATTTGGGTGCGGCGGTGCTTTGTCCATCTCCGTGTGGGTTGACAACAATTAAAAAGTGACGGGGCCGACTTAACAGACAGAGGGGCAGACCGACAGGCGGACAGACGGACAGACGTACAGAGGAACAGACGTTGAGACAACTCTGTGCAAGTGGACCACACGGGGTAGGCTGCTCAACTTGAGTAGGCAGCCCAAGAAACTAGAATGATCGACTAATAAATACGCTGTAAATAAAGCTAAGTTCATTTGGTTATTATTATATTGACATTTCCAAAACAACTTTTTGCATGTTGTAAATGTTGCAAATGTTTAAAATAGGTATTTGAAAGAAAACATATTTGAAAGAGCATTAATATTAATATTGTTAATTAAATAACAAACTAACAAATTTTTTATTTGAAAGAATATTGTTAATCTTTGATTTTTCAAGTTTTTGTTTATTTTATTAAATTATTCACAAATGAATAAATATTAAAATACATCATTAAATTTATGAATTTTAAAAAATTTAGTCACTTTTTTAAATATTCAGTATATTTAATATTTCAAGGGCAAAATTTCTTTTTTGATAATATCTAATGGGTATCTTGTTTTAATTAATGCTCCTCTAATATATCGGTTAATATTGAAATAATAGAAGATAAGTGTAAAAGACACGATGCGATCGCAAATTACTGTAAATCTTGTCTTTGCTTAACAGATGGGGAAAATTCATAGAGTATTTTATATATTTAAAAACAAGAAAAGACAACGGTTTTATGCATTGCTCGCTAAGCATTTCAATTGCCTTTTGTTTATGAGCAGCACCCCGCACCCCCGTCTTATTCATTCCCCTCAAGAGGCAGGAGAAATGCTTTGAAGTTTAGCACCAGCAGCATCATTTGCCATTTGCCTCAATTGCTGTCTCTGTCTCAGTGGTGCTGTCTCTCTCTAATGCTGCTTATCCCTATTGGCAGCTCTGTCGCCGGCTGCTTTTATTTTTGGAGCAATTTTATTAGCAAAGGGTTGGTCCGAAAATGCTTTGAAGTTCAAGTATAGCGACAGAGCGCATTGATATTTAAGTATTAACAGGCCTCTGTGTGTGTGTGTGTGTGATATATCTGTCTCTTTGTATGTCTGTCTGTCTGTCTGTCTGTCTGTTCTCTGTCTGTTGGCACATCAAATGAATCGTCGTCAAGCGTCACAAATTGAAATATCACATCAATTTGCCATGCGGCCCGTCGCGCTTTGTAATAAAAGTAAATAATAATTTAATAAAAGCCGCAAAAAGCATTAAACGTTGACGGCAAACAACAAAGCAACACAACAACAACTACAACTACAACAACAACAAACACCGCTAAAGCTTAAGCTAAAAGCCAAAAGGCCGGCATCGTCAGCGACTGATGCTTTCAGAGACCCGCTTGCCACCTTAAACCAATAAAAAAGCATCAAAAGTGTACAGAAAATGTGCTAGTTTCATAAAATATAATCAACATTACTAAAATTGAACTCGATTTCATACGTAAACTAAGTAAAATGGAACCAAATTTGTGCGAAACGAAATAAATATATTTAACTCAAATATCTAAATAGATTAAAAAAATAAAATATTTCAATGAATAACTAATAAATTATATGAAATATAAATAATATATAAAAAATTGAATTAAAAAATTTTAAAATAAACGATCAGAATCAATGATAATCATATATAAAATAAAAACAATTTCACAACTAAATAAAAATACATTTTAAAATAAAATACCTAAAAAATTATTTAAATAATAAAAACAGGGTATAAAAAGGAATTACAGCAATATTTTGCACTTAGTAAAAATTCAGATGATGAGAGACAAGCCCTGCACGAATGTCTTATTTTATAACTTTTGTGCTTAACATCCGATTTTAATTCGCTTTGCAGGTTAAATAAATTATTTATTAATTTTTATTTATTTTATTGTAAAACAAAATGAATTCTAAAATACAAAGTTTTTAAAGTCGGAGCGACTTGGTGCTTCAGGCTTGGTATTCCGTTTTAATTGATTATGGCGTAAGATCGTAGATATAAAATAAACTTGATCTGCGTATTGTATACAACCAGTGCCCGAAATCTCCTCTTGCTGATGTAGAATATATAAACTTTCTGGAGACTGACACTCCTCCTTCTGCCTGTAACACACATTTGCAGAAAACTATTAACCCAGATTTTAACCATTTTATGCTTCCAGGTTATAAAAAAAAAACACCACTTTTGTGCCAATTGTGGCAATCGTGCTCTTGCATACTCTTTTCCGCCGCCCTCGCGCTGCCTCTTCCCCTCTCTGTCTTCTTAGTTAACGCTGAGCATGAGCGCCCTCTATGTGTCAGGCATTGAAGTGGCTTTCAAACGCCGCGCATGCGCCTTTTGCAACTGGCCGCCTGCCAAAGCCGCTGGCTATGTGTGTGGTGCCGCCTATCTGTGGGTGTGTATGTGTGTGTGTGAGAGGTGTGTGAGGTGAGTGTGTATGTGAGACGCGTGTGTATGTGTGTTGTGTTATTGCGACCGCTTCCAATTGATTTGAACGTGCGCAAAAGCTTTGGACAGTTGATAAGAGAGCGCGAGCCGACAAGCCGAAGATTTTCGCACGGGTGGCACAGTCAGGCAACAGAATGGTGCAGCTACAGTAGACGCTGCCTAAGTTGGCCTTGAATGAATGAAGCATTGCAGCGAAGTTAACTTAACTGTACGCCTGGACTTAAATTTAACGCACCTGTTTTCATTGATCAACATTAATTAGGGTCAACAAGCCCATATACTTTGAATAATTAATAAAAAATAATTTTTCTATTTAAAATCACAGTCTGGGAAATTGCTTTGTACCCATTGAAAAATGGGTAAAAACAAGTTTATTAACCTCGGGCGTGGCAGACCCCAATAAGTATATACATTTTATTTAAAATAATTATTTGGAAATTATTGTTATTAACCTACTAACGGAGCTATTCATTGCAAATATTATATGTCGAGTGCATACGACTGTACCTTCTCATCCTAGACCTACTTTAAGTCTCCTTTTCAAGCTGTGGGCACTGAATGGAAGCTCTACTGTACCACAAAAGCAGACATTTCGTCTGACAGCCGGACGGACGGACAGTGCAACCGGCGGACGGACAGGACGGGACAGAAGACAGGCGGACAGTCGGACAGACATACATGCAAGCTGACCAGTCAACTGTTCCTTCAATTCCAATTCCACTGTGATGGCAATGACGATGGCGATGGCGATGGCGGCACATCAAAGCTGCAATCGACCACTGACGCCTGCGGGCCAAGCTGGGAATGATCACGCCAGTGTTGCCAGATTGAGTTAAAGTGAAATGAATAAATTTCGCTAAAAACAAGTTGGAGCAAAATAAGCTTTCAGGAGATAAACATGACTTAGAAATACTTTTTTTTGCTAAAAAAATTAAACTCAGTCATCCGTTGTCACACCAGAAAGATTGCACATTTTTCGATCATACATCCTTTATCGATCGAACATCACACACAAACCTTTTTTACCGTTATCTTTTTCGCTTTTTGCCTTGGTAATAGAAAAATCTCACTTTGTTATTTTGGAACTTCAATAAAAACTTGTCAAAATGGGTAATGGGCGGCATTGCAAGGTGGAGAAAACGAAAACTGATCCCAACATTGAGAGGGCAACTTTAAATAAGCTAGGCTGGCAACACTGGTTGCAATGCACATGGTACATGAAACAGAGTTGCCACAGTAACAATTTTCGTAGGAGCGGGGAAAGCGGCAGGGGAATTCCCCACATCTATCTAGCTGCTTGGCTAATCAAGCATGATCATCATCATCAGCAGCTTCATTATCATAATTAAACATCATTATTAAGGTTTAAGATGCGGCATTTACAGTTAGCTGAACACACGGGGCAAATAGCTTATGACAGTGACAATAAATGACATTTCTAATGGTGAAAATAATCAATAATTCATAAAGTTTTTGTTGAATCGTTTAAAATAAAGATTAAATATTAAATTAGAATTTATTAAAGGCATTAAATAAGGCTCTGTTTAATAATTATTAATTAATTAGAATTTATGAAGATGAACAATTGAAAAAAACTGTCTTAAAAATTTGGACAGGGCAGATCAGTCGGACGGGGCAGATCAGTCGGACGGGCCCGACTGTAGAATACCCTGTGCCTTTTATTTTATATACAATTTTATAAAACTGTCACACTAAGCGTATCAGCAGTACATCTTCTTCTTCCATTTTACGTGCGCCAGCTGCGCTGCGCTGCTGCTGCTGCTGCGCTGCTAAGCTACGCTGCCAATTGCGTAGCTTATATCTAGTTTGTTTATTAACCGATTTCAATGCGCTTTTCAGAATAGTTAATTATAATAGAAGAGAGTATATATACCAAATAACAATATTCTATGTTTAATATTACGCTTGTTTTTGAACTTTTAAGTTCAAGTATTTCGTAGCTTATATCTCCTGTGTTTCTTAACCGATTTCAATGCGCTTTTCAGTATAGTTAAATATAATATAAGAGAACTTATGTTCCGAATAACAACATCCTATGTTTAATATTACGCTTGTTATTCAACTTTGTATGTTAAAAAACACGAGGTTGTGTGAGTTTTATTGATTTTTGGGCGTAAAGGGGGCGTGGCATCCAATTTTCGAAATAAACTTGATCTGCGTAAGATAACTACCTATCTATGGCAACCAAAACGGCATCTCTAGCTTTTGTAGTTGCTGAGATCGACGCGTTCATCCAAACAGACAGACAGACAGACAGACAGGGCTAAATCGACTCAGCTCGTCTCCCTGATCAAGAATATATATAGTTTGTGGGGTCTGCCACGCCTCCTTCTGCCTGTTACATACATTCGCACAAAGTTATTAACCCTGTTTTTCCCATTTTTCAAATGGGCACAGGGTATAAAAATCAATTTAAAATAAGCAACAATAAGCTTAATCTAATCAAAATTTATGCTTCTTCAGCAATAAATATTATAATTGCCGTTAAAATATGGAGGATTCCTGTAGGATATGTCACTTTCTTTTGATTTTTCCGTCCTAACAGCTGTCGCTTTCTTTCTGTTTTCTTTACTCCTGTCCTTCTGCTTCTTGTTTTACTACATGCATATTTATATTTAGTTTTTTTATACCCTGTGCCCATTTGAAAAATGGGAAAAACAGGGTTAATAACTTTGTGCGAATGTATGTAACAGGCAGAAGGAGGCGTGGCAGACCCCACAAACTATATATATTCTTGATCAGGGAGACGAGCTGAGTCGATTTAGCCCTGTCTGTCTGTCTGTCTGTCCGTCTGTCCGTCTGTCTGTCTGTCTGTCTGTTTGGATGAACGCGTCGATCTCAGCAACTACAAAAGCTAGAGATGCCGTTTTGGTTGTTATAGATAGGTAGTTATCTTACGCAGATCAAGTTTATTTCAAATCGTTGATGCCACGCCCCCTTTACGCCCAAAAATCAATAAAACTCACACAACCTCGTGTTTTTTAACATACAAAGTTGAATAACAAGCGTAATATTAAACATAGAATATTGTTATTGGGAACATAAGTTCTCTTATATTATATTTAACTTTCCTGAAACACGCATTGAAATCGGTTAAGAAACACAGGAGATATAAGCTTCACAATAGTTGAACTTAAAAGTTCAAAAACAAGCGTAATATTAAACATAGAATGTTGTTATTTGGTATATATGTATACTCTCATCTATTATAATTAACAATTCTAAAAAGCGCATTGAAATCGGTTAATAAACAAACTAGATATAAGCTACGCAATTGGCAGCGTAGCTCAGCAGCGCAGCAGCAGCAGCCGCGCAGCGCAGCTGGCGCACGTAAAATGGAAGTAGAAGAAGTACTGCTGATACGCTTAGTGTGACAGTTTTATAAAATTGTATATAAAATAAAAGGCACAGGGTATTCTACAGTCGGGCCCGTCCGACTGATCTGCCCCGTCCATATATTTTAAACGTGCTCTTTTATGCTAATTTTGTTGTTGTTTTCTTTGTGTCAAACGAAATCAGAAATGCTGTAAACTGGCAATCGATAATGCAAATACCAACGACAACAGCAGGCACCAAAAGTTTTAGCTACAGCCACATAGACACATCTAAGGATACAGATACAGATACAATATCTGCATCCCCACAGTCTGTCTTTTTGGGGGATACATGAAATTTAATTTGTAAATTATGAATTTTAAATTTGAAACTTTTGCCACTCGCTCCATTTAAAATGAGACTCCGACTGCACATGTTCTTCTGCTATATGGTTAAGCTCGTTGTCCTGTTGTCGTCCTGTTGGGTCCTTTTTGGGCAAACTTTGTCCTGTCATTGCGTAACTCAAAAGTAATTAAATTGCAAAATGCATACGGCAAAAGAGCGGCAAAATATACAGCAATGGACGTCAAAGAGATACACAGATACACTCAGCGTACTTGTGAAGAGTTTGTTAACCATTCATATTAAGGATATTCCCAAGAAAATATTTTATATATACTCATTTTATTATTTATTATATATTTTTGTGTGTTCCAAATATATTACTAAAGTGCAGTACAAATCAGCCTATTTGATTATATGAAAAGTTATTATTAACAGTATAAGCAAACCATTAAAAATAATTAAAATAATTAATTTGTAGTACAAAAAAATTAATACAATCAAATAATACAATAATAAATAAAAATTTCTCTAATAAATTTATGGACTAGAGAAAATGTATAAAAAAAACAGACTTTATAATATTGTAACATATATTTCACATTTATTTTAATTTTTATACCCTGTGCCCATTTGAAAAATGGGAAAAACAGGGTTAATAACTTTGTCAGAATGTATGTAACAGGCAGAAGGAGGCGTGGCAGACCCCACAAAGTATATATATTCTTGATCAGGGAGACGAGCTGAGTCGATTTAGCCCTGTCTGTCTGTCTGTCTGTCTGTCTGTCTGTCTGTCTGTCTGTCTGTCTGTCTGTCTGTCTGTCTGTCCGTCTGTTTGGATGAACGCGTCGATCTCAGAAACTACAAAAGCTAGAGATGTCGTTTTGGTTGCTATAGATAGGTAGTTATCTTACGCAGATCAAGTTTATTTCGAAAATTGGATGCCACGCCCCCTTGACTCCCAAAAATCAATAAAACACAAACAACCTCATGTTTTTGAACATAAAAAGTTGAATAACAAGCGTAATATTAAACATAGAAGGTTGTTATTTGGAACATAAGCTCTCTTGTATTAGATTGAACTATCCTAAAAATCATTGAAATCGGTTAAGAAACACAGGAGATATAAGCTTCACAATAATTGAACTTAAAAGTTCAGAAACAAGCGTAATATTAATATTAGAATGTTGTTAATGTTGAATATATATTCTCTTATATTATATTTAACTATCCTGAAAAGCGCATTGAAATCGGTTTATAAACAAAGGAGATATAAGCTTCCTAATATTGCATGCGTCAGATCCAAGCGCAGCCGCTATACGTGTGGGAATAGCGTGCGAGAGGGATGGCAATACCAAGCATGTTGCTTGGCGCTTGAATTGTGCGTATGTTTGAATATTTGAAGTTAGTTAGTTAAATAGCAAGCGTAATATTGAACATAGAATCTTATTTGGAACATAAACTACCTCGAAAAGCTGTATTTGCGAGCGCGCAGCGCGAGCTTTGGCACAGGGTATAAGACAGTCGGGCCCGTCCGACTGATCTGCTCCGCCCATTCTGGTTATTTCTATATTATCTTTAATTTGCGTTTTATTTATTGCTTTATTTTAATTTTTTCTGTGAATAGTTTTAGTCAATATTTAACAGTAAATAATTAGATAAATAGTTGCTGTCGGAACAGGATAATTTTAAAGTGAAATACCCAAAATATTTTTATAAATTAGAGCAAAATAATTTCAGTACATTAAAATGTCCAATTATTTGAAATTAATTAGCTTAACTACATTTATTGTTATAGTTATAATATTTTGTATACAAATAATTGTCAAAATACGGTTATTGTAAATTAGAACAACATACGTTTTTAAATTTAAGTTAAATTTGTAATTCATACAATATTAAGTTGCCAAACAGCATTTTTCATAGATTTGTGGAACCTCTGCACAGTGGATCCGCTTGTATGGAGCCGCGGCCATAAATACTTCTGGTAGAGATATCGTTATGAAATTTTCACCAAAAATCTAAAAAAATAATCTAAATATATTATAAAAAAATTGGCAACATCGGCTGACTATATCCTATAGCTCCCATAGAACCCTATAACGCGCAAACTCGAAATAATGGTCGTACGAAGTTGGGATTTTGTTTGGAAGTAAATATGGTTTACAAAAGCTAAACTTTAAAATTGCATCTCAAAATATTAATTAGAACGCTTGCCAGGTGAAAAAAACTTTTGACCGCCTGCAAAGGGTCATGCCGGGCTGAGCGTAAACAAATTGCGAATGCGTTGCTTGCATGTGTTGATCAATTAAAAGGGAAACTGCCGAATATTTTTATATTTTATTATTTTTTTTGGTAGTATTATTAAAAACAAATTGAAATCTTAATTTATAAACAAATATTTTTGCAAAAACACAAACCACGAAAGACGAGGACAAAGCAACAGCACAACACTACAATTGGCAAAGAGTCAGCTTTGACTGCGTTAGTATATTGACTAGTAAGCACACATCTGCAAATTTCTGCAGCTAATTTTATAACATTTAACAAGTTAAAAGTCAGACAAACACAATGACATACAAACCATTTTCCGCTTTTACTAGCAACATAACTAAAACTTTAACTAAGCATAAAATAGACATTCAAAAAATACACAAAAAAGGGTTATTCGATAAAATCAGTTTTATGAAAAAACTTTAACAGGAAAGTTAATTATTCATAACTCGATTTAAAGTAAATTCCTTCAATTTCAAAATGCATTTTAAATAATTAAATTCGGAGCATTGTAGCCAACGTGTGATCTCTTTAAAGAGCGACTTGATAAGAGAAAAAACGTTCTGAGCGCAGTTGCGTTGCAAAATTGAACACTTGTTTATGTTTTCAATGCTATTTTTTGAAAGTACCGTTAGATTTTCAGAAAAATCCGGTATGCCATTGAGAAGCTTGGACTTCTAAGAGACAATTTGTTTACATTTTGTTTAAATCCCACGACATCAATTTTTAGATTTTTGGCCTCTGACGGATCCACTGTGCTCTGGTGTAATTTCTCTGCGTGTAGCTTGTGCGTGGGATTTGTCCAGGCAAAAGTCAAGTGTTGCTGCTGCCAAATGTGTTGAAAGAGCCAAGCAACTGGCAACATGTTGACAGCATTCCCCGCACTCCGCAGTCAGCTGTGCCCCCCTCTGGCCATGCCCCTCCAAGCATGTAGGAGTTATAGTTATGATGATTGTTGATTTACAGTTTTAAAGTTCTTAGAGTAATTTTTTAGGGTCTTTGTTGGAGTTGTATGGCATGCAATTAATTCCGTTGCCTACTGTAGGCACTTCAAAGGCGTCACAAGCCGACGATGCAACAAAGAGGGGCAGCTTCTGTCAATGTGCCTTTGATGCCGTCTCGCTCTGCACCCCTTGCGCCTTGCCTCTTTGCATTTGTCGCTGACAGTCGCGCTAATGGTCGTACGCTGCTCTGGGCCCAGTTTGGAGTGATGTTCCCAGCGGTAACCCGAGACCTTTGGTATGTCAAAATGCCCCTCTGAGGCTGCCCCCCTGCCTCTGTTATCCGCACTGCACTGTCAATGTCAAGACTTGACTTGCTTCCTTTGTGGTTGACATTCATGCGATGCTCTCCACTCTGCCAAAGGCTACCTACTGCCTGATGCCGGCTGCTGTCTTCCCTTTTAGCCATGTCACCTATAGCTGCGCTCTGGCATTGGCTTTGATGAGCCACCGCAACGAGCGGCGTTTTGATAAGCGTCGCTGCTGAGCTGCTTTGACAAAAGATATCAGCTCGTACACTCAGCGAAAAAAAACAGAGTTTAAGCCATAACATTGTCAATAGTCATCTGGCATTTACTTGAGCTTACTTATTTATTTTTATACCCTGTGCCTATTTTCTACTTTATTTAAGATTTGTATTCCTAATGCTACAAGTTCTTGTACCTATAAATAATTATTTTTATTATTTCAAGTAATATTCTTGTAATCTAGAATTTCTTGATTTTAAGTACATTTTGAACTTAATTTATTTATTTTAATTTATTCAAGATTGTTTTCAATTCTACTTGACTTCACACAATCCTCTTTTTTATAAAAATTAATTTTTCTAAATTGATATCTAATTCTGTTGCTCAAATAATTGAATTTAATTTTTTAAAATTTATTGATAAATATTATTTTAACTGAAAATATTCCTTCCCATCTAATTAAACGTCCATTTTAATCCTTTATTATTTATACAAATATTATTCATAAATAATTTTTCTTTTTTGTATAGGCAAATAAAAATAAACATTTTATTCTCACATCGAGTACAAAATAAATAACATTCAAATATTTTGTACTTCCTGGTTTAATTTAATTTTTTCCCTTTTTTAAATTGAATCAAGAAAATCGAACTTTAAACTCAATGATTTATTCCCTGTTTTGAATTGTTTTTATATTATTATATTGTAATAAATATCGAATTCTTAATCTAATTTCTGAATTGAAGCATTTGCTGTAGGCTTCTATAAATAATAAAATAAATAGTTTGTGACTATAAATCCAATTTAATTTTATTCAAGAATTGTTATTAATTTTAAATAAAAAAAATATCGATAAAAACTTCGCAACATATGTTCATTAAATGTATATAAATATAAATAAAACCTTGAATTTATATCAAATAGTTAATATTATTTTTAAACCATCTGTATTTTTTATAAATAATTTTTTTGTTGGATGCTTTTGCTTATGTTTTCTATAAATAAATATTTTTGTTTAAATGAGTTGCTTTCAAATAGTGTTTTCTGTAACTTCTAATGGAATTTTGCTGACTGTTTTTTTCTGAGTGACTGCATTTTGAATAAACCTATATATTGTTATTGATACAGTCAATTCTTAAATCCTTTCGTTTCTGATTGTTGAGCCCTGGGATAATCCTCAGCAGAACTCAAGCGTGCTCTTTGCGGTTGCCACGTATCAAATTTCCCGATGTCTAACCAAAAATATGCGCATAAAATGGCTTCAAAGCAGACGCAAACGAATGCACAAAATATGCAGCCTTGGCAAAGTCAGAAAGGCGAGTAAAAGTCAAAAGTGAAGAGAATGGCAGAGGGAGAGGGAGGGGGAGAAAGAGAGCAGAATGTGCTGCATAATTACACATTTATTAACATGCAACAAGAGCGAAGCCAACTGAATAATTGCCCCAAACAGAATAGAGCCAGAGAGCAGACAGAGCCAAGTTCTAAGAGTAAGAGTGCTTCCTGGAAACTTTTGCTCCATTTCTAAAACACCAGTTGGCTGAGCTTTATTTATGTATGTATGTATTTGTCTGTATGTGTGTGTATGTTAGTCCTTCTATCTGCTTTTTCTATACGTCGAATGCAAACAGGTGCTGCAGCAGCAGCTTCTGCTTCTCAGGCTGCCCCTCACCTTCCTACTCATCCATCGCACAGTGGCTCTAACGACGCATTTAGGGTGCCAAAAATCATAACTCTTGAACGATGGTAGATATTTCATTTCATATACAAATCTTGATAGTAACTAAAATTTATTACGCTGCGACATCTAGAAGCTGCGCTGAACGCGATCAAAGTTGAGTTTATTTTAGCCAAACACCAAATTGTATATACCGGGAAAACCTAAAACTCTCGTCAGTCAAACTCTCGCTGGCCAAACTCGCGCTTGTCGAACTTTCGCACGCTCAACTCTAATTGGCTGAACACTTGCTGGCCGAACTCTCGCTGACCCAACTACCGATGGACGAACTTTCGTTAGCTGAACACTTGCTGGCCGAACTCTCGTCGGCCAAAATCTCGCTGGCCGCTTGAAAGCGGTATATAATTTTTTGACATTCCGAATTTATCGGGAGCGCCACTGTGCGTCGGTCCCTCCGCTTTTAATGTCCGCCTCCCTCTACGCCTGCCTTTTGCAGTTGTGGCCGCTGCAGCTCATAGCCGGCACTGTGGCATTCACATCCTTTAGAGACACTTGAGGCGCACTCGGCTTAAATGAAGTGCACACGCCGTCATGCACATCAAAGCGCGCCGACAGAGACGCCGCCGCTCGCTGAGGCAGCTAATTAGACACGCCTCCATTGGCATTCGCCGCCCGTAATTAACATTAACTGTTCGCTCACACTTGAATGCCATCCGAAAAAATAATAACAATACAAAAGAATATAGAAAAAGCCATATTGTCTGTTTAGTGATTTTTTAAATAATATTCGCGGTTTCGTTTGTTGTTCAACGCCGTTAATTCGTCTCGCTTCTGCTGCACTGCAAATAATCACGCGAATTTAATGTCCAATTAAATACAATTAATAGAAAAAATGTATTTATTTTTAACAATATTTGGATAACTCGAGTTCTATATTTAAATAATTCACATTGAAATAAATATAAAATTAAATGAAAACTTTGAATTTAAATTCAATTTATTATGCGGCGTTGTAGAACGCGATTGACGATAAGTAATTAAAAATATAACATAACTTCTTTATCAGAGTTTGCAAATAACTGTTAACCGTTTCTCTTATAGTGAGAGACTTATTTACAGACAAAGAGAAGCCGTCAACAGTTATTTGCAAGCTCTGTTATTTCCATAACATTGTTAAAAAAAACGCACGAAAATTGTGTTTCTATTAATTTATTTCTAATATAATTACATTAAAAACAAATAATTCATTAGCTTACAAATTAAACCTACAAATCTTTTGTATATTTAAAATTATAATTTAGCTGTTCGTTTTTATAGCATATCGTTGTATACAAAATAATCTCAAAAATATTCGTATGTAAAAGTTTTTGTTTTATGTATTGTTTTGGTGGAACATTTACAATTTATTTTAATGGCTTGAATATTTGAACAAAATTAAAAACGAAAGCAACGTTTGAAATAATAAAAAAATTTACAGTTAATAAATTAAAAACTAAAATTAAATGGTATGATATGATATAATATAATAAAAAACGCCAACTTTCAATGAAGCTGCAAACCAACTTGACGTTACTTAAAGTTTAGTTGTTTAACTTCTAAATAGTTTGAAAAAATAAGGTATATTAATTTAATTTGATTGTTTGATAAAATTAAAAAAAAAACTTGAAACAAATAAGTGTCATAAATAAAATAATATGAATGAAAG
>JAWNNJ010000164.1:0-119409 GCA_035045125.1 Hypselothyrea guttata
TGTCGATAGACGCATTTTGTGAAGGTGGTAGTTAAGCTTGTGATGGCCTGTGAGATAGGCCACGAGAAGTCTTAACTCCGCCTTGGAAAGCTCCAGTGCTTTTCTTTTGTGCGAGGGAGTGATTAGCTTCCAGGTATGGCGCATGCCACCCAGAGCTAACCAGTGTTTTTTCGTTTCACCCGTCAGCCAACATCCGATGATGTTCCGGACAGATGCCCAACTGAGTCCGCAGAAGGGTTCAGGGCCAATGAGGTGAGCGTCCGAACCGGCCCTTGCTAGTTCGTCAGCTATCTCGTTTCCAGGGATACCGGAGTGACCCGGTACCCAACAGAGTGAGACATTGTTTCTTGTGGAGATTTGCTGGAGGCTGTGCCAGCAGTCCGCTACCAGCCTTGAGGTGATCTTCCATGAGGAGAGAGCACGAATGGCAGCTTGGCTATCAGAAAAGATAGTGATGTTGGCTCCTCTTATACCACTTGATAGTATGAGTTTAGAGCAGAACTCAATGGCGTGAACCTCAGATTGGAAAACACTGGGCCAAGAGCCCATTGCAATAGAGGTTCTGCTGTTGGGTCCATACACACCAGCACCAACTCCCTTGTCAGTTTTCGATCCGTCAGTATACCAATGCAGGTCCCTGGGATCATTGCAAGGGTTGCCATCAATCCATTCCGTGCGGTCTGGAAATAGAGTTCTAAATTTTGCCCCGAAGCAAAGTTCCTTGATCTTAAAATCTGCTCTGCTGCAGATCGATAAGCCAGGAACTAATTTTAGTAAGCTAGCATGCCTGGAGTTGGCGTCTAGCAGCCCAGTAGTGAGCTTTATACGAAGGATACTTTCGCAAGCTGCCTTCTGAATGAACAAATGCAGCGGTGTTAGTCCAAGGATTAACTCAATAGCTGCAGTGGGACACGTACGCATGGCACCTGTCAGCGCTAAACATAACAATCTCTGTAGTTTGCTACATTTAGAGGCGGCGGTGACCTGCTGCGTCTTTGGCCACCATACAAGGGCAGCATAAGTCACAACAGGTCTTACCATCATGGTAAATATCCACATGATGGTTTTTGGGGTCAGGCCCCACGTCTTACCAACAAGGCGACGACAGATCCACAGAGCCTGCGTGGCTCTTGTGAGCGTTTTGTCGAGATGAGCATTCCAGTTCAGTCGTTTATCCAGGGTGACCCCAAGGTATTTGACTTCGTTGGATGGCTCTATCTTGGCACCATCGATAAAAATTAGACCTAATTCAATTTTGTAACGTTTGGTGAAGGGGACTAAGACCGCCTTTTGCGGATTGATGTTGAGGCCTATGTCTCTACACCAGGAGAAAACTGTGTCCAAAGCATTCTGCATGAGTTCCGTCAGGGTTATACCGAATTTACCGGTGACTATGATAACAAGATCATCTGCGTACCCTAGGGCATCGATGCCTGCCTCTGATAGTCTAACCAGGAGTTCGTCGATAACGAGTGACCACAAGAGAGGTGACAGTACACCGCCCTGCGGACATCCCTTGACTGCACTAATGCGAGTGGTTGTATCATCCAAGGTTGATGAGATATCACGATGGACGAGCATATGTTCTATCCACGCTATGATAGATTGATCGATACCTTTAGTGGCCAATGCTCTTGAGATGGATCGATAGCCAGTATTGTCAAAGGCGCCTTCGATGTCAAGAAAAGCACATAGAGCAATTTCCTTGTCATTGTGAGCCTTCTCAATTTTACTGACCAAGTGATGAAGTGCCACCTCAGTGGATTTACCACTGATGTAGGCAAATTGAGTGTGGTGAAGAGGGCTGGTGGAAGCTAGCCGATGCCGAATGTGCAGATCCACCAGTCTTTCTGCAGTCTTTAACAGGAAAGACGAGAGGCTAATAGGCCTATAGGACTTTGGTAAGTCGAGAGGTCTGTTACCCTGTTTGGGGATGAAAATCACGTTTACGCCCCTCCAAGGTCGTGGTATATACCCCCAGGCAAGGCTTGCTCTGAAGAGGCGAATTAGATGGTGGAGAATGATATCCAGACACTGCTGAAGCAAGGCAGGGAAAATCTGGTCGCTTCCTGGGGCTTTATACGGGGCAAACGATTTTACTGCCCAGCTTACCTTGTCAGTGTCGAATATAATTCCAGACAGGCTGTGGCTGCGTCTAGAGTGAAGTCTCTCTCCAGAATTAAGGTCGGCAGTAATCTGATCAGCTTTAGAAGCGACCAACGACCTGAAAAGGACCCAGTTTGTCTTTCTCGGGTTGTGATTTTCACTTCTAAGTCTAATCTGCCCGGGAATGTCAAACCTAATGTGTCGGTGGTCCGACAGTGTAATCTCATCAGTTACGTGCCAGTCTCTGATGAGATCAACCGAAGTGTTGCTTACCAGTGTTAGGTCTAGAACCTCTTCCCGGATGGCATTAGAAAAAGTGGGTCTACACCCTCTATTAGCAATATCCAGCGTACTGGAGAATAGGTAATCAAAGAGGGACTCACCCCTCGCATTGACGTCAGTGCTGCCCCATGCAGTGTGATGGGCGTTGGCATCGCATCCAATGATGAGCTGCTTCTTCGCCTTGTTGCAGTATTCCACCAGCCGCTGAACCTCAGTAGGCGGCACGTCGTCGACATCGCCCGGGAAATATGCCGCCGCCACAACGATGTCCCGTACACCATCAGATGTAGCCACTGTTAAGACTGTGGCAACGAGGTCTCTGGAAATAAAGTTAGTTAGAGGGAAGTGTCTCATGCTGGCATCCAAGAGGATGGCAGCACGAGGTGCACCTCCCAGACGGTCATATAATAACTTACATGAATTGCAGCTGAGTCCACGGACCTGGCCACCGATTATCCATGGCTCTTGGATAAGAGCCATGTTGATGCGCCCTGTGGCGACAACCCTGCACATGGTGGCCGACGCTCCTCTAGCGTGGTGCAGGTTTGCCTGGATGACACGGAGGTCATCCAACATCACTCCTTTTCGGAGCGTTGGACGAGGCAGTTGTTTTTGCCTCGTCGGGAGTTGTTGCCCCTAACTCCCTTAGGAAGCTTGGACGCCTTCTGCCTCATGCTAGTCGGCGCCAGCTGTGTTGCTGCCTTATGCAGCTGTGGTGCACGCTTGCCACCAGTTCCTGAGCTGCCTTGTGCAGCCGGAGCTGGTGGTTTCGCTGCAGCCACCGGCCCTGCGTCCTTTTGGCTACTCATAACCTTACCAGCGAGCCCAGCAGCTGCACTGGTGGACGGACCGGTGTCCAAAACCGAATCAGCAGTGGATTCTGCTGCATCCTTGTTGGCCTGAACCTGTGCTTTCAGGATGAGCTTTACTACGCCAAGGCGATAGTAAACCTTGCCCTCAGCACTGGTGAGGCTCTGAAAGGATGCCTCATCGACCAGGAGGATTAGGTGGAGAGTAGTGTCAGAAACACTACGCTTCACCACCTTCCACTGCTTAGTAGAGAGTGGATTCTGAATCTCAAGGAAATTCAGGACCTTCTCGTTCGGCAGGTGAGAGCTACTGGGGAAGTAACCTCGCACGAGGTGAGCACGGGGGAACTCGTTTTCCTCCAGCAGCTCCACATCCAATCCGCTGATCCGTTTGAGATTACCAAGGTTGAGCCGCATCCAGTCGGCTCCACACTTGTCTCCGCACAGGAGCATCAGCCAGTCGGTTCTGGGTACCACACCCGAGAATCGAGGCTGAACTCCTTTGGTGAAGCACGTCTCCACCACCTCGAGGATGGCCTCCTTCAGCTTGGCCATGTGCTCAGCAGTCAGGGGGTTTGTCCTATCAGCCGATATCAAACCGAGCTTGATACCACCGGCCGCCATCTGGCTGTAAGATGGAGCCGACCGCTCGGCATGAGCGCTTCTCGGTTTTTTAGAGGGGCCTTTTTGAGGGGGTTCCTCCTCTGAGCGCACCCTTTTTGCCATGGCATTGGCGGGCGGCGCTTTTGGTTTGGGGGGTTGAGTTTGTGGCGCCTTTGCAGCCTTTAGAGCCTCTGCCCTACTCAGCCCCTTTGCTAGAGCAGCCTTGAAAAGCTTACTCTCGCGATGGTTAAATCTGACGAAGGCGTTCTCATCATCCAGATGCATTTTCCGGAGCTGAGTGCCTGCATCCGAGAGGCCCGATTTCTGGGAAATCACGCTGGATGCGTCGTCAGTTTCAATTATTGTGACATCGTCATCGGAGTCAGAAGACAGTTCCTCGACTGGCCGGTGCGAGATATCACTAGTTGAGACTGGCGAGAAGATGGCACTAACTGACTCCACTAAGGGAGTAGGTGGCCTAACCGAGTCCCCGGAGATAACGTGACCAATGTCGCCGTTGTTTGGGGTGGTAGCCGGCAGTCCTGTGGCTGCGGTGCCAGATGTGGGCTCAACCGTGAAGGTTTCTGCCTGGGATGATACGTTCTGAGCCGTATCTTGCTCTAAAGTTTTGTTTAAATTTGGATCCATAAATAGTTCCCACGAGTAAACAGGAAAGGAAGGTCCGCTGAGGCATAGCCTGTTACCTCAGTAAGTCTAGAGTAAAACTGGAGGTCGACAGGTATCCAGAGTTCGCATATTAGCGACCGATCAACCCATCGGCCATGCACCCCTCGGCATAAGCTGTTCCACCTTGGGTTGGGGAGATTTATTAGGAGAGTTCCCTTCTCTCAGCCCAACTACAATTAGTCAGCATCCATGACAGAGGCAAAGCTTTGCCATGGACCTGCTTCCAGCCGCCCTCACGTGGAGAGTGTAGTCGCACTTCCACTGGTAAAGAGCAAGGACGGCGCGTTACTATGGTAACCAGGCTAACCAGGCCCCATAGAAACCACGTGATTCCCCTTACCTTTCCAGTGGCGCGGCGGCCAATTAAAATATATACTACATAAAAAAAAAAATTAATGTGCAATTAAAATATATACTACATAAAAAAATTAATGTGCAATTTCACAGCTATCAATTTTTAAATATTCCATAAATTATTAAAATTGTATTTTTTGCCTGAAATGGATTTTGATATTACAAACCAGTGAGGACATCGCGGATCAGTCGGATGCGCCCGAGGGTTGAACGCACTCTATATTTATGTTATCTATATTTTTTGCGCTGCCGCGCTGCCAGAGAATGCGAGGCAAAGCCTACAATATTGTTTCTTTAATATATTATGTGTTTATTAACCGATTTTATTATTTTCAGGATAGATAAAATAATGGTAGAGACTACATATTCTGAATAACAACATTCTACGGTTGATAGGAGACGTAACTCAGGGTACTAAAATGACTAGTGTAATAATTTATGACTTTTTAAAATAACTATACAAATAACTATATTAAATAATAACGCATTGGAATATGCATCATACTTCATTCAATATGAAAATGTAATTAACTTTCATTAAACCCTCTTCATTCAAAAGCCAGGTGCCAGCTAACTAAAACTAATTCGCAGAAAAATCAGAAAAATGTGCATAAAAACGAATTAGCAAAAAATGCCGTTGGACACAAAAATATAGGTATGCGAAATAGGGGAGTCAAGCTGAGAAAATATAAATACGCACAATTAAAGTTCACTTTTTCAAGTAGTTAAAAACTATAAAATTATTATACCATGGCTAATTATGCGTACAGTGGGATGAGCACAACCTCAATTCACATTGGGGTTGGGAAAACTAATTTATAATCCTGTTTAATGAACGGACAGTTCAGTTTTCTGATCGACTACCTTACTTAAGCTTCAACGAAACATTAAAGCACATGCAAAACCCTTAGAGATTGGTATGATGATGAAGCTACTCCTGGTGGCTAAGTAAGAAAATATTTTGATTCAACGTGATGTGTGCACAAAGTTCAAAGTGCAACATCAAGTTAATTTAAGCCATTCCCGCGGACTTTGAAGTTGTTTTAGCATTAGCGAGAATGCCAGAAACAACTTTTATCATTTATTTAGCTTAATTACTTGATTTTGAACGCTGTCTGTAGCTGCAATCATATGTTGAGCTTCAATTATTTACATTAGACTTGCCTCTGAGCAGCAGTTGGAAAATACTTTTATGTGGAAACTAACTTTCAGTTGAATGAATAACTATTCAAAAGCTCATATGTCAATTATACTCTCCTGCCTTTGAAAATGGATGCACATTAAGGTAAAATAACAAGAATTGTAAACAGGCACGACTAACTTTATAAGCAATATAAGTACATGTATTCTTGACCATCACAATACAGATGTCTTGTTTTCAATGTAAATTTGTTCTTGTTATAAGTGCAAAAATTGGGTTTTTAATTATTTCAATAAGAAGAAATATTGTATTTGTATATAAAAATAACAATATTAAAATGTACGACATTTTTATACCTTGTATCCATTGCAAAATGGGAAAAAATTATATATATTTATTTACATTTATAGTAATAATATTAGTACCAATCTATCCAATTTCAATTATATAGTGACTAACAAATTGCACAAATATAGGAGCATTTTTGCAAAACGAAAAAAATTTTTTGAACTTTAAGAGGCTGTAACTACCAAACAAATTATCCAAATTCCCATTAAACTTGTTTTCCCGAGTTTTAAATATTATCAGATAGCATTCCTCTTTTTTTTTATTTTTGCCCTGCCAAACCTAGCTATTGAGTTATTGTGCGCCGTTTTTGTCATTTTTGTAAGGTGTATACCATAGGCAAATCAAGTTTATTTCAAATCATATGAACATAAATAAAATACATTCACCAATTCAAGAGACACAAATTTAGTTACAAGAATTATGTCTTCAGTAGTTAGTAGGTCTATATCATACGCAGATGAAGTTTATTTCAAATGTTGGATGCCACGCCCCCTTTACGCGCTTATCGGTAAAAACCAAATAACAAGCGTAATATTGAACATAGAAGGTTATTATTCAGAACATATACTCTTTTATATTATATTCAACTGTCCTGAAATCGGAGTTATAAACGAAACAATATTGCAAAAATGTTAACAACTTCTATTAATTTTATTAAAACCGATGCCGAAACACAGATTTTATAAACAACATATATTTCGTGTTGAAATATTATTGCTTTAGTTAAATAATTTTGAAAAACTCACAGATTTTTGTGTCGCGCTCACAAAAAACAAAGAAAAATTGAAAATTTTCATGTTTAAATCATCTAACGTAAAAAAATTTTATATACTATATGTGGGAATGAGGTATCGATGATATTTCAGTGATAATTATAACACTCGGCCCACACTGATGGTTTTCCCCTGAACAGTTTGTATAAAATTTAAGAGCTACCGCAGGTCACTTTAAAATTAAAGCATATACTTCATTAAAATGACAACAAATATTTATCCCACTCTACGGTCACTTGACACAATTCCCAAAAAACTTGGCTAGAAGTGGCCAACTAAGTAAAGCCAATCCACTTACTGTAGCTATTTCAGCTTATGCTAAAAAAAGAAAGTAGAAAATTATAGGTGCTGGCGAACCGAATGGAGAGCTATGTGTGCTATTAACAAAATTCAAGGCGACAACCCTGAGACCGTTGTAAAGTAAGCTATAAAGTGGATGCAATTGTTGTTGTTAAACTGCTTGTTGTCATTGTGTTGTAATTTAAACTCTCGCTCTCTGTGTGTGTGAGCTTATGAGTGTTTGTGTGTTACAGTGTCAAGGTGTCTGCAGAAAGCGCTTGCAACTTACTCTCAATCGCGCCAACTTCCGCTCAGTTTGTAGGGTGTTACACATTCTTATATATATATACCACCTACCATCTGGCTATCGGCAGCTCCATTAAAGCTATCTCTGAGCAGCATTGAGCGTAGTCCGTAGACAGCCTTGCCACCTGTTACAAGTTTGTTCAAGCAACAGGATGCCATTCATAACACGAATCTGACTCAAAGAGCGCATCGGAGCTTTCTCTCTCGTCCGAGTCAGTGCGCTTGAGAGCCGAGAGCATCGCTGGACTGAAAGCTTTTGGCATTTTGCCAAATCAAATAAGTTTTCGTTGCGTTAAATGTCAACGTGTGGGCTTTGGCGATGTTTTTATTGGCTTATTAAAGCCTAAGGTTAAGATTACTATGAACAGTAATGCTACTAAGCTAAGCTCTGGAATGAAGTTTAAGTTAAATAATTCACATTTCGATGAATGAATCACGTATTTAGTTTACTCGTATAGTTCATGCGATAGGTTCATTCAATTGTACGTTGGATAAATTCGTTCGATTAATTCCATAGATTTTGCTATACAAAACAACAGAATATGACACTTCTTGCACCTGAGAGTAACCAATTTATAATTGGATTTTTAAGTTATTTACCTGTTACGTTTTAAATTTTACTATACAGCGTTTTTTTTTAATAATTATGCCGATAAATTCAAAAAGTTCGTTCTATTTTACATTCGATAAATTCGTTCGATAAGTTCATTCTTATAGCTCTTCATTGAAATTAGCTCAACTTAATTGTTTAACAAGTGAAATCAATTAGTCTCTTTTTAAAGTTTGCTCGATTAGGTCGGTCATTTAGGTCGTTTGATAAGTTCATCCGATTCTAACTGAACTCGATACTTTATTTTGCTGGTTTAATCGAACTGAGCTCATGTTATATCCTTTTGAATGACGCTTATAAGGCGTTTCCACAAAATTCAACAAAAGACACTCCAATTATCAAATTGACGATATTTACGATATTTTTGTATCAAATGAACTTGTTCGAAATTTGATAAGACTTAATAAATTAAAAAAATCAATCGTGTAATGTTGTTACAATCAAAACTACATAAAACATAATAATAATAAACTAAACTTATAGCTTAATAATTGAATATCATTTTATAATTCAGACAGAAGAAAATAAAATTGTCATACACTGAAACACAAAGCTTAAATTGAATAGTGTCAACTGTTAGTAGAAATCAGTTCAATACTCAATACTTCCGTTGCATTTGAAAATTAAATAGGCTGATATAAATCGCTTTTATGCCTACAAATCTGCTCCAAATCCAATATCTGTAATGAGCTGATAAACACTAAATCATTGGGTATAAAATTGACATAAAATGGCTTTTAATTAAGCTACAGAATTGGAGCTAAATTTTCTTAATTCATTGAACTGAATGCACATGTTCACTTTTCCAAATAAAATGTAATTTATATGCTGATGAGTTTGCCAGGCAATTTCTCGGCAATGGCCTACGGACTGCATAATAATACGTTCGTGGATAATCCTTTTTCAGCGCACATTACCAACAATAACAAGGACAATAAATACAACACCAAAGTGTAAATGGAGCTCAGCTTAACATCAATTGTGCGATTCCAGCAATTTGCAATTTTCGCATAAGAACGAACAAAAAAAGAGGAAAACAATATGGAAAATGGCAATGGGTATGGCAACAACGAGTGCCAATAATAATAACTTTTCATAGCATTCCATTGCGCTGTTAAACGCCCCCTAGCGTCGAGTAGCGGCAACACTTGTCCTACCCATATGCATATGCGGTTTCAGACTCAGTTTTACTTACGCTGTGTGTTCAGCTTTAGCAGTATAATTTAAAGCCTTTTGTCTTCAGGCGTGCGGAATATTAAGAATTTATGCTCTTTATTTTTTTTTTTGGTTTTAAAGACTCAAAGAGCTGTGCATAATTCGAAAAGTACACCATCTATGGAAATCATTGGGTGGGTATTTGAGCAATTGTTCTTATTTCATTGTGTTCCCAATATAATAATATCTACCATAGTTCTATGCAAATGCTAATGCAATGTATGTATGTATGTTTTATGTGGATATGTTCGTCGTATTCGTTTGGAGTATTCAGGTTAGCTTTACTTTTCTCTTTTGACGTGTTGACATCTAAAATGTTTTATGAGCTATTTGTTATGCCAGCCAGGTTGAGCTTGCATATTGCCATACTGCATTGGCATTGCGTATACGATATGTTGTCCCCAAATTGCTTTTAGCCATCGCAAAACATAAAATGAAACTTCGCACAAAATGACGCTGCGTCCTCAACATGGCATGAAGGTTGTTTTGTTGTTTAGTTTATCATTTTAACGCAACATTAAATATATACACATGTCGTATACGATTAAAAATGCAGTGAGAGAAATTTAATTCCAAGGCGAGAAGACAAGGCGTATTAGTTAGAAATTCGGCACTTGTTCACGATTTCGAAACCTTCTAAGAACTAAAACAGAGTTATTATAAGATTTATAATAGTTTGCTTTAAAAATTGAGATCACAATTATACCATTGGAATAAAGGATGAAAACGAGAATGGGGAAAGAACGGTTCAATTGTTCTACTCTGCAGAATCTTCTACAGCAGGTTGCGTCTAGCTACGGTTACTGGTTTTCCATTTGTTCAATTAAATTACAATTGTATATTTTTTCTCTAAAATAACGATAGCTATTTAACATTTAATTGTTTAAATGGCAGCACAAATATTAAATGCCAACAGAAGATAAATCATCTTATATATAATTTTTAAGAGAATATATTAATCAAAATAATGACAACAGACTTATAATTGTTTTTAATTACTGCATTGATGAAATTTAAGGAAAAGCGCATAATAATTAATTTTTTCCTGCAGTGTTTAAATATTTTAAGCAAATGTTTTTTAAAAACCGATTTCACGGGGAAAAAAATGGATTTGACACCAATAAATTTCTTATGCTAACGGATTGACATTTTGAAATTCTTTTTCAATTTTACGTTAATTAGTGATAAAATTTATACTTTTATTCATTATGGATGTATTTAAAACTACTTTTTTGCCATGTGTAAAAATTAAATTAATCTTGTTGTTTGGCAAGGCTTTGGCACAGCTGAGACTGACAAGTGAGCAGTGCATTTACTTAATCAATCCAAATAGCTTTCTCAACTCCCACTCAATCAGCAAACAATACACATAGTCATAACCCCACACACTTGGACCTAAGAGGTCCACACACTTATCTCACTTACCTGCAGGTGTTAGTCAATTTGTCTCTGTTTGACCGGTGCCTATGACAATGTAACAGCAAAGATGAATTTTCAGCAACAACAAGTTGATGTTTCTTTGGTGTTTATTCAATAATGCATAGAACAATGTTGCTCTGCCTTTATATGGCTGCAATGTGACGCCGAAGAAAGGACATGACACGCAGCTTGGCCAGATTCATGGGCACACTATCCCGCACATCGATGCTGGCCAGGTCCTCGACATGTGAGTAACCTGCCACAAGGCAAAGATTAATTAGCCCACAGTTTACGCAGCTAATTGACTGTGGTTGCATGTTGGCTCACCTGCAATAACTATGGCCTGCTTCCCCAGCTGTTGTCCTAGAGCGCGCCAAGGATCCAGTTGGCCATGTGTGAAGAGGACGTTCCGATAGCGCTGACTCTGATTAAAGCCATGTCCACCGAATTCCATATTCATGTGTGCAACGCCCGTGGCAAGCTGAGCCGCAGTCTGTCCCTGACCAAAGGCATCACGGCACAAGTGCTCGAAGTACCGCAAGGGCACTTGACTGCCAAAGGATGAGCCGGATGAGTCGGATGAGTCGGATGAGTGGGATGAGTGGGATGAGTGGGATGAGTGGGATGAGTTGCCTGTGGTTGGTTTTGTGGTGGTATACCAACCGAATTGGTTGCACGTCTGATAGAACCAGGCGCGTGCTGTGGGCGTGTTTTGATTTCTTGTGCAAACTTTTAACAAACTTTAACAGCCTGAGAAACTTACTGCCCGCAGTCTGATCGGAATGCTCGCTGAATAGCTGTAGCATCGAGTTATAGCCAAAGTCCTGGCAGCCATTCAACTGTTCACCCTCCACGTACAGCAGTTCCAGAAAGTATTCCATGGTCAGCTCAGCAGAGGGGTGCAGTGACAGCAATGTGTTGCAGAGTGCCGGAATGTGAGCACTTTATGCCAGCAGAAAATAGAATATTGCAATTCAGTTAACTTCATATCGCTCACCTGTAACTTTGCACAATCAGCGCCAAATAATTGCCAAAGCCATTGAAGAATGACATGCGATCCAACGCATCGTTGGCATTATAACTGCCACACGCATTGAGTCTATGGAATAGCGAACTCGTCTCGTTGGCATCGAACAGCTCTGCCAAATGCCCCATGCCCCGCTCCAATTGAGCTGTACAATTGCTGCCATAACTGAGATTGATTGAGTGCCGCACCAATTGCATATATTCTACAAAAAATAGCGTACTTTTATAGCTAAAATTGCAACTAGTAAGGACGAGGACGAGGCTACAGTCGGACGTCGAATACCCCGTACTGCCTCACTGCCTTTTTCGCACACCTAAAATATAGTTGTAAGCCCTTAAAGTTAGCGAGATCAAAATTCAAAAGGGGAAAGTTATCAATATTCTAAAACAAAACTTGATCAGCGTACAGAATAGGAGAACCAAAAAACCCAAAAATTGTGTCTGTAAGTCCTATAGTTTCCGAGATCTAGGTGCTCATATGTACGGATAGACAGTTTAAGAGACTTTTGCTATATTTGCTCAGCTCATTGTGCTTATCGAGGTACTGTGTGCTGATACTGTGTGGTATCTGCAATGCCTCCTTCAGGGTGTTACATACATTCCCCATTTGTACTAACTTATAAGACCCTTTTGTACTAGATATAATGAAATTGCAATTTATACCGTAAAAGTCCGCCTTGGCCAAAAGCGGAGCACTGGAAGCCCAGCTAGCGGCTATGAGTTCTGGGTACAGTTGAGTCATCCAGGTAACCATGCTGCCCGAGTAGGAGCCTCCCACTAGCAGCACTTTGGAATGGGTTAAATTGACAGAGCTCGATTTTTGATGCTTTATGAAATGCGCCAAATCCGCTAAGGCCTGTTGCAAAGTCAAATGCTTCAGATGTTCCACGGAAAGCTTATTGCGGCTGTATGAGAGATGTAAATACTAACTGCATAATAACAAGTATACTAACTTACCCATAAGGCCAACTCTGGCCGTAATAACGATGTTCTGTATAATACAACATTCCAGCATTTTCCACAGCCATATCATGGGTTAGTCCAGTGCTTAATAGACCAGGTGTTATGGTCCATTCGCCGCCCACAAATATGTAAATGGGTCCCTGAGGCTTATGGTATTTGGCATTTTGTAGATAGCGCTAGAGTTTTGGCAACAATTCATAAATAATTATTATTTTTAAGACTCTCGTGCACTTACCATTTGCCAGGTATTGTTATTACTATTATTAAAATGATCTTGTTTTTGGGTTATCCAAAATTCCTGCACTGCACTCGCATCGCTTTTAGTATAGGTTCCTGAACTGGGTTCCTGCAAAAGCAGTTCGAGATTGCGACGATAAGGATTAAGAGCGGATACAACCGCATGGTTAAGTAGAGCCCAGAAGCACACGCGATAGCAGAAATTGTTTTTCATATTGTGTGAAACTAAACTTAAGTTATTGGGCCAACGCATTCGGTTTTATATAGAGGAAAAACTATTATAGCAACCAATGCCCCTATTCATGATAATTAACTGACTGCAATTATGATAGCCATAAGTCAAGGCAACTCGATTTGAATTATACAAATGCAATGCAAATTTAATAGGTGAAAATAAGTTCACGTGTTATTTATACCCTGCACCAATAAATAGGGTATAAAAAGGGGTAATAACTTTGTGAACATTTATGTAACAAGCAGAAGGAGGCATGCAATACACAATAAAACATATATATTCTTCATTAGCGAAACGAACTCAGTCGATATAGTCTATCCGTCTATCTGTCCGTCTCTCAATCTATTTCTTGGAATCTACAGGAGCTGGTTCAATGAATTATTTTATTGCATCTCAATTACGAGAAATTTCAACGTAAAGGAACGTTCACTAAATGCTTGAATTAACCTCACTGAATTATTCTACTCGCAGTAATAAAACAAATAAAATTCATAAACAAACCGAGAGGCACTTAGGATTCCCTCCTTCATCTGAGTGCAACACCTACGCATTTGGAGGGGAAACATCGCGCACTCTGAATGTCACTCGAGCTTTTTGTGCGGAGCGAATCAGCGTTTTGCTCGACACCGCGTGGGCGCTCTGTGTGGGACGTTGTTGGATAAACTATTGGATGCAGCTCCAATTATAACACTCATAATATTCGCGTGGGCAGCAAACGGGGCGGCATCGGAACCGGCATTGCTGGCTATGACTCAATTACTATAGTTGTCTTTTGGCCTTTATGGGGGTGATACCACTCAAGAAGTGAAGTGGAAGGGACCGGCATGTGTGAAACTGTAAGTTAGCATTGTATTATATTTCATTACCACATGCGGCTTCTTGCAAGAGGGTCGTACGTTACGCAGTCAGCACTCGGGAATAAACCTTAAGATTGTACGCACTAATGAATGTAAGTTCCACTAATTACAAGCGCACTTACTGGTAGCTGGTATTGCACCTGGCAAGTGTAGTCTAGTATTTGTAGTGCTGGGTGGGGTGGCATTCCATTCAGCCACTTTCTATTATTCAGGACTAGCGTGTCTGCCTCACTGATGTGCACCGACCTTGAGGGCTTTGCTTGTTATTAAATTTATGGTCTGACAGTAATTGATATGCTTCGCCTATCTTGTTCCTCAAATCGATTTTGTATATTTTTAATTTTAATACGCAAAATATTATGCGGTAAGTATATACTATGAAGCTAATTAGTTGATGCCCCGCCAAATATTATTTTATATGCGTATAACTTTAAAATTTTAGGTTGTATAAGACTGAATGTTTCGGAAAGAATATGATCTATTGTACTCTTTACTTCACCTAAAGAACATTATATAGTCCAATGTCCCGGATAACCTCCGAACTCAATAAGCTTGGCAAGCAGGTAGATGGTAGTGAATATTACAAGTGAATATTATCCAGCTTCAGATGACGAACATAAAATAAAGGATTTTTTGTCGTATAAAATAAAATATATAATAAAATTTTTGAATCCTAAACACTACCGAAATCGCCTTTTGAAATTTTACTCAATGCATGCTGTTAATTCTATTTCTTAATATATATTAGCATTTTTTCGCATTCAATAACAAATTAATAAATGCTGTTTAATTCACAAAACTAAAGATTTTTTTGATCGTGTAATGATTGGACTAGAGCTGGGGTTCGATTTGATTACGATTCGATTTAATCGATTCTTTTTGTCGGCGATTAAATCGATATTTTTTTTTTGAAAATCGATTTTTTTGGAGTGTAATATTTCGGGTTTTTGTGAAAATCAGTAGTCTTCCATCCACGAATCTGATCCGTCCTTAGTTGTTTTTGTTTGTTTTTTTTTTGTAATTAATCGATTAAATCGATTTTTAGACGAGAATCGATCGAAAAAATCGATTCTGCATAATCAAAGATCGAACCCAGCTCTATATTACCTAAGCAAAGTAGCAAACAATTACTTTGCAAAAGTACAAAATTATTTGTACAAGTTTTAAAATATATCTTCGTTACAATAATAAAATATTTATATTATTTTGATATTATTATTAATATTTTTTATTAATATTATTATTATTAACAATATTAAATAATATGAAATATAATTATAAAATAAGGCAGCAACACACAAAAGTTTTTAAATAATAAAAAAAAAACCAGTAAGGACGGAGCTACAGTCGGACGTAACCGACTGTAGTGGACCCTGTATTTTGTGTTTTCTTCGCTGCTTTTTATCCGATCGTAATGCAATTCACAGCATTGATGGAGAAGTCCATAGACTACGTGCGTGCCAAATCTCGTATATTTACCATTAAAATCATAGCATTAAAACCGAAAACTGTTTCAAAATTGTTTTTCAATTTCTGGCTCTTATAGTTTGCAAGATTTAGGTGGCTCCTTTGTCTGATTTATCTTCGCTGTTTCTTTTCCGTTGGTAATATAATTCACAGCGTTGATGGATAATGCCATAGGCTGCGCACATGCCAAATCCCAAGTCTATAGCTTTTAAACTGTGGCTGTAGTGGCGCTTACATACATTTATAAAACAATTCATTGCTGCATAACTTCGCTGTTTCTTCTCCGTTTGTAATGTAATTTACAGCATCGATGGATAATTCAATAGGCTACGTACATTTCAAATTACAAGTCTGTAGCTTTATTATTGTGGCTGCAGTGGCACATACATGCATTTTGAAAAAAATTGTCTCTTACATATCTTCGCTATTTCCAATTCAAATCATAAATAAATTAATATCATCGATGGAGAATACCTTACGCTACGTACATGCCAAATTACAAGTCTGTAGCGCTATTATTGTAGCTGCTGTGGCGTTTATAGTTTTCAAGATTTTTGAGGTAGGTGTAGATTTTTGATGATTCGCGGATGAAGGAGGCGAGATATCAAAAGTTTGAAACAAACTTGATCTGCTTGCATTAGCTGACTACCTAAATCCGGAAAGGCGGTGTCTTTAGCTCTTATAGTTGCTGAGATCTAGGTGTTCATACGGACAGACGGACAGACAGACAGACAGACAGACAGACAGACAGACAGACGGACAGACGGACAGACGGACATGGCTATATCAACTCAGCTCGTCGTCCTGAGTCAGAATATATATACTTTGTGGGGTCTACCGCACTTCCTTCTGCCTGTTACACACAGCTGTCATTTGCACTAAATTAATAGACCCTTTTATTTTTTTAAAATACAGGGTCTAATGAATTTTTCTCTTGTTTATAAATACAATTTTAAGCATAAAATAATTGTAATTATTTTACAAAAATATTTCAATTGATCGAAAGCATAAATGTCGTTAACGAAATAATAATTTTAATGTTGATATGAAAGCTTAATAGAAAATAACTAAAATTATTTGCTATTTGTCATAAATACAATTAAATTCATAACATATTTAAAAATACAGGAAATTCTGTGTAACAATTGTTTTTGTGTAGTTAATAATTGTACACATGCAGCATTTGAAAGTGATAGCCCAATACATTTTAATTAGCCCAATAACAATTAATTAGTTTGATATTTACCCACAGTCACAATATTTATTTGGCTAATTAGTATTGTTATTAATTATTCCAAAATTTATTACAATAATTCCCCCCCAAGCCCAGCGTGCCACACACTTGTTGTGGTAACTCATAGGGGTAGGTGGCTCATTTCCACCAAGGGGAGCTTGCGAGTGAAAGAGCATGTGGCAAGAAGCATGAATCACGCTCAGAGTGAATGCAGAGCGTAGGCGTGAGTTACACTCAAAGCTCTGAGCCAAAATGACGAGTGAGTTTTCGCGCGGCGCGCATAAAAGACGGTGTCAAAAGGCTCAATGCTTCAGTCGAGTTTGAAACTTACGCTCAAGCGGAGTTGTAAATAGTTGTTCGAGTTGTTGGCTCGTACTCAAACGTACTGTAACCGTAATATATTTAATACATATCTACATATACACACACACATATTTAATTTTGCAAAAAACTGAAAGCAAAGAAATTGCATATAAAAAATATCATGGAATTTTTTACAAAAAAAAAACTGTTTCGTGTATGTCCGCTTATTCTGTGCGTGTTGCTCTGCGTTGTAACTGTGGTTGTGTCCGTTTCCGTGTCTGTCTGTGCCTGTGTCTGTGTCTGTCTTTTTGTAATAAAATACAGCACATAAATGTGAGACCTTTGGCTGTTGTGACATTGTAAAAGTAACAAAAAACCAATGCTTTATACATAATAAACAAAAACATGATGAAAAATACTCTTCATCTAATGTGTGCCTTTCGTTGACTGTGTGTGTATTTCAAAAGAAATTTAAATCAAGCTGAATTCGAGCAGCACTTGTTCGCATTATTCATCTGTGTGTTAGCCGCAAAGTTCTCCGTTTTAGCCTCGTTAGTTCGCTCTCAGTTCACTGTTGATTCATATTGCGTATACGCCGTGTGTGCCGTCGTTTATTTCGCTCTGCGTGTGTGTGCGTCTGCTGTGAATAACAACTCAGTTGTTGATTGTTGCCTACTTTTTCGGGGGAGCGTTCTCAATGTTGCCATGTCTGCCGTACACATTTTGGCCGCACTTACCCCCTCGGCACAATGGCAGCTGTTAAATTATGCATTAAGGAAACGCAGACTCCCCGTCAGAGGGGCCAACTCAAAAGCAAAAGCAAAAACCTCTCTCACGAAATTATATGGAAAAGGCTGGAAAAATGTTCAGCCTATATTTTGTTTGTTGGTTTTGCTGTTGGCGTCTCTTTTAGTTGCCGATGTCGTTCTTGTTGCTGTGGGCAGTCTATGTTTTGCTTTGGTCGTATACATATTATGCAAATTAATGCTTGTTTGAGATTTTGGCTGCCGCTATTTATATATTCATTTTTCAACTTTAAAGGTAACTGAGACTTATGGCCCTTAAATTGTCCGGCAGGCACAGCAGCTCTTTTTGCTAAAATTGTTTGTTGGAAATGCTAACTACTGCATAGGATAAAACATATTACTTAAGTATCGACGTAAACTCAGAAAAATACATAAAAACTATGTCTAAAAAATAAAGCTTTTAAATGAATCTTGTTTGGGTCTAGATTTAAAGTATTAAATGACAAAGAGTCGTCAATGCAGTGAGCTTAGTTAAGGAAAAAATAGCATCAAAAATTGTCTAAGATTGGTTCATGAAAATAGACATGAGAATTTGAAGAACACGGTCAAAGTTAAGTTCTGGTTCTTGAACTTTTCAATAATTATTGATTAAAGTACAAAATTTATTGATTTTGCACTTAGCGTACTCTTTCCTTATATATTTTGAGAAATTTGTAAAATTCAAATCAGTATAAAATATTTGAATTGCAATTTGTTTTCATTTAAAATAATATATTTTTTCAATAAAAATATATAGTATATATTTTTAGAATATGTATATAAATATTTGTTTGTCAAATATTTTATTTATTTTTCTATCTCCATCTGTTTGCAACTTATATGTTTATTTTTTGGGTTCATTAAAATTCTTTCCTGCCAGTTAAACTATATGTATATATATGTATTTTTATTCATATTTATTTTTTCTCTTTTTCTGCTTCATTTAAAATTGTAGTTTTACTTATTGCAGCTTAATGCTATGATTGAGCAATAATACTACTGTGCAGGGATTGATCATTTGGCTTAAATTGCACTACCATAAAAAAACTTACTCTTTTGGCCAAAAGCTACTTATGAAAACAATTTTGTGCCATTTTATTTGGCCGCCATTTGCCACCTAGCACATAATTCACTTAGTTTCCCACTTTATTGCTTTGCCTGCCTGTCCGTCTGTCCGCCCATCCGCCTATCCGTCTGTCCATCTGTCTTTCTGTCCCTCCATCCGTGTGCTTGTTTGAGCGTGGCTCTATGCCCATGAGGCTTATCGCAATATTTGGCCATGTGGTTTTTGGCCCGGTCTGCCAGAGAATGGCACGCTAAACACGTCTTAAAATATTTGTACTCCCTTTTAGGCCTCTGGTGTATATAATTTGGTTCAAAAATGTGTGTGTATAAGTGTGTATGTGTGTGTGAGCTTTTCAAACGTCCAAGGCTTAGCTTTTGGCGCTGTAAATGTTTATTAAATCGTTTCGCACAAAAGTTTCATTTGAGTTTATTAAAGTATTTGCCGCGTTATTGACTTGGTTTATGTTTGCATGGGAATTGTCACCAGGTTTTACGGCTAGCGTAAACCTCGCGGGAATATGTTTGGCCATTCTCACCAGTTGGGAAAATTGTTTTGTTCAGCTCCAAAGCATCTAAATATTTGAAAGTTTGCTGCCAACAAAGCTAAAAGTTTACGATACGAAAAGCAAAATGCTGAATGATAAAATTTTAATAGCTAGACAAATACCAGGTAGAACCAAGAAATTAGTTGGAGTCAGATAGGACCTTTGGACGGTCAAGCAAAGCCAATTTCCATTAAAAATTGTGTTAGGAATTCAGAGTAGGGTAAATATTTCTACTACCGGTGCTGTGTTGTCAACTTCAATTAAAATGTACAGCAAAAAAATAAAGAGTTATACAGTGTTGCCTTGACCAAACGAACCTACATCAGCAAGGACATCTAAGGCAAATATTTTCGCTTTTTTGCGCTTTTGTTGAACTTGTTTTAAGCCAACAAAATATGTCTAAAGTGGAGAACTTCCGCTCTGTTAAGGAGAAGCAAACTAATTAATATGCTGGCGTTTGTGACTTTTTTTTGGCAACTTAGACAAAAAGTTTTACTCATTTTGCTGGCCAAAAATTTTAGCAACATTTTTGATTGCCTCCCAAAAAAATGAAGACGGAAAAGTATGCCAAAAGTTTCGCTTGACTTTTGTGTAAAGTTGCTTGCCTGTTTTGTTAGCTCTTAAGCAAAGCCACCAAAAGCAGAAGATGGCTGAAAAAAGGTTTAGCTTGGCTATAATTAAAGGTCTGGTTTCGGGCTGCCTTTTCATTACACTCTCTGCTTGGTTTTCCTTCTGCTTCTGCCAACGTTGCGTATGTGTTTTGGGCGCTCCAGAGAGTCATTAAAACGCGCTCGAGTATGGCCAGAGTGGATTATGTGCTATATGGTATGCGTATGTGGGTCCTATTTGTGACTGTATGGCATGTTTGCTCGCTTGAGTGTTCAACGCAGTTCTTAAAAGGCAAAGGGTTGTTCAACTTATTATTCTCACAAAAAGTGCCAAAAAATGTTAAAGTTCGTTAAGCTGATTAGACTACATTTCTATGCAAATTGTACTTTGTCGTCTGTGCGTTATTTCGAATTGAGTTGTGCCTGTGAATTTGGTGTGAAGTTCAAATTGTACTAATTAAGTATGTGTTTGTTAATTTTCATGTTAATTGCGTCTGCTAATCACAAGGGTTTTATTTACACACACCTCATACCTTCCGCTCTTCTGCCTACACTTGTGATATTTGTTTGTCGTTTATTCATAATAAAACTCTATTTTACATTGACAAATTATTAATTTTTATAACCTCTACTGTAAAAAATGCAAAGGGTTCAATTAAGTTAATGAAAAGTGTGTGTAACTCCTAGAAGGAGGCTTGGTAGATTCCAAAAAGTATACATATTCTTGATCAGGCCGACGGGATCGGTCGATATAACCCCGTCCGTCTGTCTGTTGCCCCGCAAACTGGAGACACCATTTTCATGATTAACACGTTCTACCCGGCGTGTACCACCGGTGGTACACAGGCAAGTTTATTTATCTGGCGGCGTGTTCCACCGGTAGTCCACAAATGTTTATATTTTAATTCAAAAACTATACTAGAAAGAGACATACTTTAAAGAAATAAAACAAAATAGATTGGAAATTATAATAATAATAACGAAAACTATTGCGTAGTAGAAAAGTTTCGTTAAACTTGGTGTTGGCCGCTTTCTCGGCCAGATAATATTGCACCTTGTTGAAATCCAATTAATCCACTGATCGTGCTGGTCTCTTCTTTTCTGCCTTGTTGTTTGTTTAAAGAACGCGTCTTTGTTAAATTTCTCGTTTGTTTTATTTGTTTCAATTAATTTCTGCGCTAACACAACCGCTCTTATTGGGAATGTGTGCAAAGTGAGGTTTTACATGTTCTAACAGAGTTATGTTAACAATAGTTTTCTGCAAATTACGCTAGATGGCGATACAATTCATTTGTGGTTGCCAGATCTTAATACTTTACATATGTTTTATACAACTTGGTTTGTTTACATTTTAAATATGTGAAACTTATAGAATATATAAATGTAAAATTATAATCGTCCTCAAACACTTGGTTTCTCGCGCACACGATGTATACAAACAGGGAAAAAATGCCCCGGGTAGAACGTGTTAAGGTTGTCCTATGCTGTACTTTGATGAATGTTTTTTTTTACCCACCGCTTGTCTTAACCACATGTCTGCCGATACTCCACTGTGATTAGCAGCACTGAAACCCACCCACCAAGCCGCATCTGTGGTGAGCGAACACATCGATCGCTGCTGGCTGCGGCGCTCTTTCTATCCATACGCTCATACACAGCGCTTGGCCGCTTTGCTCGCTCTCGTTGGCTTTCTACACATTGTGTGTGTGTTTTATTGAGTATAGTTTGGGATAACAGTTCAAATGGAAGACGATGAGAGTTGTGGCGTAATTGTCACTCACAGCCAGCATTTTGTGAAATTTCTGATATAACTCGAGTCTTTTTTGAGAGTTCTTTCAAATCCAAATAAGCATAAATTAGCTCGTTTTCTGATTATTGTCGGGGGAAAATGGTATGATATCCGTGACTCATTTTTAAGGCATATTTCGATCGAACTATGTTTAACATTATACAATTATGTGCATTACAAAATATGAATTAATTAGTTAAGCTAATTTTGTCTAAAAATACTTTCTTTTCTTCTCGTTTCAGTGTAGAAAAATGTAAAAAGTCGACTAAACACAATATTCGTTTGCCTGCAAATTCTTTTCGATTTTAAGTTTAAGCGAAAACGATAACACACAACAAAGTAGTAAACGAAAGCAAACGAAACGGTTAATAGCTTGCTTAATAAATAGTAGAAACGCTTATATAGAGATACATACGATTATCGAAACGTAAGTTAAGAAGTACGGCTAAATTTCGGGTGCGTATAACTCCATTAGACGGCAATTAGCATAGCATACTAGGACGGTGGAATGAATTACTTAGAACAGCAGCAGTGCCAACCATAATTCAATTCAAACGAACTAAAAACAAAAAGAAAACTAAAAGGCAACACCCAATACGTTCCAAAAAAGATACGTAAGGTCTTGAACAGTACCCCTTCTGTCTGTGGCCGCGGGGTTCGGAATTCGAACGCAAACTAACTAGAAAACTCAGTCAAACACTCGAATAAAACGGCAAACGTGTGCGTGAGAAACTTTTTTCCCTTATTTTTTTTAACTTTTTTTCGATAGCCGCATCCAGAGAGATACAGACAGAAGCAGCAGATATATAGAAAAAATAGACGCAGTGACGCGAGTGTTTTAATTTTGGCACGTTCGCAGCACAGAAACTAAATTAAGTGCACTAAAAGCAACGGAAAAAGTAGCATCAGCATCCGCACCAGCATCCGCATCAGCATTCGCATCCGCATCAGCAACAGCATCAGCATGTCCTCATCCATGCCATTGACCATGGACCAAAGGCGTTTGGTCTGGCCAACGTTCCTGCTAACGCTGCTTCTGCTCCAGACCACGGCCAATGCCATCGATTTGAGTCGGCTCTACGGACATATGGCTAATCCGATACAAAAGCGTAGCGGTAAGTGCACTGAGCATATTTTCTTTGTACGAATTTAAATACGGATTGTATGAAATGTATAGAGTGAAGTTCTATTAAATGGAAATGAGCTTTTTCCTTTGAAACACAATATATAACTGAAGAAGTGTCTTTGAATAAACAGGTTGCTAGGAAATATATAAGAGTATTAAATATACTACGTAACAATTTCGTTAAATTAAAATAGGATTTTATATTTAAAAGAAACAAGTGTGCTTAAATGCAGATATTGCTATAAACTTAAAGAAATTCATAAACTCTGTAACTTTGCTAGGAGATGTAATGAAAATTTAAATTTAGCTATGTTATTATTATTATCATTTGCCAACTTATACAATTTTGACACCCTGTATTTTAACAATGAACAGCGCAGTTTAACTTTTGAAATCAAAATTTAGATTAATTTTCGTTAGTATTCAAATACAGAGTAAAAAGATTTATCTTACCAATGATTGCCAGTTACTTTTTTTTTTACCAACGAAAAGCGCAATTTGTTTTGCATTTGCGTGTTTAAAGTTGACTTTGCTAAATTATAAACTCAACTGCGTTCTGGGTATTTCATCTAGCATATACTATATTTAGCGGCTTTCGTGGTAGTGATGTGCTTTTAATTACACTGCGACGGCAAATGCATGTTGGAATTTCCCAGTAAGGTATTAGATATGCAATAATGAAATTAACACTTGCAATAATATTTTTGATATACTTAGGAAGAATTAAACTAAACTAGAAAATAACCACATCCGTAAACAATAAATTTATATAAGTATATTTATTTTCATAAATTAAACAAACTACTATAAGAATTCCAAGAGTATATATTTTAACAAATAAATAGAGTGTTTTGATGGCAGACATTAATGACTAAAGCTGAATTTTATTGACTTAAATAATTGCTGCTAATTGTAACATAAATACACATTGCCTTAGCCTTTGAGTAAATAAAGAGATTCAATTAACTCAACTTGAATTAATCACCAAACACTTTCTAATAGTGGCTTTTGCCTGTCCTCAAATATCAGCTGCAAATATAAATCAATATTATGATTCTGCCGATAAATTTATCTAATTTTCTTCTTACTGTCACTTGCATTTTAAATACAATTTGCAATTGTATGCAAATGTTAAAACTTATGCATACAAAAGAGTTAATGTTCTGTAAAAGGTCAGGTAAATGACATTTTGACAGCAGTTGCAGTTGCATTTCCATTTGCAGTTAAAACTCAGCTCGTTAATTTACGGTCTGTGGCTTGTCATATGCAGCTGCCGTAATTGCTCGCCCTGCATATCAAATTGAAATATTGATATGCATATTGTCCTTTCGAATCTACATAAAACCATCTAACATTTAAGCCAATTTCATTTAAAATATATGTTCAATAACGTTGGTCAGCAACATGATTGTAAATTACAGTATTTATAATAATTAGTGAACAATATTTGAGTTTTAAATGACAATTTGTTTTTAAAAAAACATGATATACCACCAATATGTTAACAAAAATTATTGCATACGATTATGGTTTTTTGTTCTCTATATACTTTATTACTTAATTTTATAATGCATTTTTTTAAAATATAGGATATTTAGAATACAATTTTGAGTAAACCATGATTGGTGCAGGATCTATATAAATATATAAATCTAACATAACTAGATCTTTTATATATAGAAGATAAATAAAATAACAACACAAATTTATTGCAATGGTATTAAATAGCAAAATTATGTTGTTTGTCTTATTTTTAACAGTTGTAAAATTTTCTACAAATAGAAATCTTTCAAATTGGTACGTTTAGCTTATCTTAAATCAATCTCAAATTAGCTTTCTATGGGTCAGAATGCCTCTTGATAAATCAGGTAACGTAGTGCAAGCCTGGTTCATGCAACATGTCACTTTCAACTTGTGGCTTATTGGACAGCGTGATGCCTTGCCGTTAACCATTGAAAGGATTTTCGTTTCGTTGGTTTTGCTTTTCGTTTTTTGCCTTTCACTTTTTACTTTTCGTTGTTTCTTTGCTTTTCCTTTCCTTTTTTGTGTTGGCCGTCCATCATTCAGCTTGTTGAGTTGGTTGCCTTTGGTTCTTATGGCATGTGGCTTCGGTTGCAGTACTGACCGACTTGATGCTAACGAACCTGTGCACAGTGGTTGGGGTTGTATGAAATTATGCAACAAATAATTATTGAAAAAATCTAGAAAAATAAATTATATCTCTAGGCGCCATAGAAACAACCGGGACAAATTTTATTGATGATTGATTGATGGGAAGCCCAACTAAAAGCTTAAGGAATATTACAGATAAAATTATAAAATCCCTCAAAATAGTATTTGGCTATTTTAAATATTTTAAGCTCTATTTAAGCTCAATACATATGATAACAATGTCCATATTGCTTCAAAGCCATTAGCGTTTGTTTGAAATGTGTTTTTTCCACTTTTCAAAATCATAACTGACTAATCTGCATGCGGATTGACTTTAAACATGATATTAAAAACCCCAATTTATCTATATGAGATCAACATGATTTAAACTGTGAAATTTCGGTTAGGGTTTTCTGTTTTTTGTCGTAAGGGGGCGACCACTGTGTTGTGGTCCGTTGTGGTCATAATTTGAAACCCCCGCTAAATTCTGCCAGTTAATAACTGTGCAACGGAACTTCTTTTAGCAAAGGGACGTAACAAAGCACTGCATGAAATTACGAGCATAATAAGTTTTTTGTTTGGTTTTTTTTATGGTTTTCACAACGCTTGTCGCTTTAAGAAAAGTGGCACGCCACTAACTGTGTAAAAGCAATTTACCTGTGCTTGATTAAAAATGGAATATGAAAAGGTTATCAAGTTGCTGAAAGGGCAGTCAGGTTTAGTTGATGTGACCACATTAATTATAGCGCACCAAGTGCAGGTGTTGATTGATTTCGATTAGACTTTTGGGTAAACTTGATGTACTTCAATACAAAATACGGCGCTGGAACTTTAAGAGTTGGATATAAGTTCAGATATAAAGTGGGCTACAAATCTAATTGTGAGCAGACAAAATCGAACTTTATACGCGCTTAATAGCGCCCACTTACCTCGTATCCTTTGACGCCTCCTACCTGTGAAAAATCCATTAAAACTTGGTCAGCACGAAATACAGTTTTAGGTATACATACTACTTAATGAGGCACGCAGCTCAGCATCACGGAGGAAAAGAAACTTGGTCCAACAATGCAGTGGGCTCAGCACCAGGGGCATGGTTACGACAAGAGAAAATTAATTTGGAAACATTAGCAGTAGAAGCTGACAGCGGCAATACTAGTAGGAACAGCCTAACGTAGTCGAAGTTCTGGGCCCAAAAGTTTTTAATAAAATTAGAAGCTACGCTCAAGTGTGCTGGGAACCCAAAAAAGGAAAACCGAAGAGGCAAAAACAAAATAGGGAAGCATACTAATAAACTTGATGGTTATTACGCAACGTTAGGAGCCGGAAATTGCAAGTCCGCTTGGGTACAAGTGGTAAATGTTGTTGCCATAATGTGGACATAATCACGAATTTGCTTGCGAAGTATTGTGGCCAGCACCCAGAGGAGAGATTAGATTTTGGCGTGGCATGCAATTGCAACTAGTACTTACTACAACGCTTACTGCGCTTTCCAACGAGCACGTAAATGGGCAACGGCCAATGAGCTTTTCAATGGCAGCACGAAATGTTGTAAGCCAATATTTCCCTTTTGTGGCAGCCACCACGGTCTGTGGCAAGTCGCGTTTTGTATTATATATTTCACCCTTGCCACAGCCTTTGGCATCAGCCACAGCCTCGGCTTCGGCTCTGCCTTCTGCATTTGCATGTGAGGCACGCTCCAGTGAACGCCTCTGACTTTGCTACGTTTTGTTTGCCATTTGTAGTCGCTTTCGCTGCTCTGAGTACACTCGAGTTGGAACAGCACACACTCATTGTTATTTCGGGGCTCTTTGTGAAAAACAAATAAAATATTGCATAATCTATAGCACACATGTTGTCCCAAACTGATTGAATTACATCAGCAGTCGTCGCAATACAAATTCTTATGAAATAACTAAAGTAAGCTTGACTTAATACAAACACAATAAAGTAAGTTTCAATTAATCAGTCAATCAGCAGCTTCCAGAGAAAAACCAATCAGTTGGACGAGTCCGACTGTAGAATACCCTGTACCCACTATTTCAAATATATTTTAGTTTTAAAATTTAATTTTTTCAACAACTATATACTGAGTAATTAATAACTATCACTATTTTGATGCATTATATCTCTCTTGATTATGGACAGATTTTGATGAAATGCGCAATATTAATAATTTCTTACAATACTGAATTTTTGTAGTAGGGTTATTTATTTAATTTACACTTATGGTGGGCAGAAGAGACCTGGCATCCTGGTATTATATACCTGCATTCCAAAAATTACTGCTGCAGCTTCTTTAGTTTCCAAGATTTCAAGGTTTATACAGACAGACAGACAGAAAGGGCTAAACCCACTCAGTTCGTCGTTCTGATCAAGAATTTATGTATATAGTTTTATATATAGGGTATAATCACAACGTCTATCTCTGGATTATTTAAAAATATATGGACGGGGCAGATCAGTGGGACGGAGGCTACAGTCGGACGTAACCGACAGTTGGAGACCCTTTACTTTACTACTACTACTAATATATGTACATACAAACACAATCAGAGGCTCACACACTACGCTACCCGCGTATGCAAGGCACACCACCCCTCCTCTGCCTTGTGCGGCGAATTGTCCGTTCCATATTTTCGCTGTTCCTTATCCTGACCGATCGAAACGAAATTCACAGGGTCAATAGAGAATATCATAAGCTAGTTACGTACCAAATTACAAGTCAATAACTTTAAAGCTGTGGCTGCAGTAGCTTTTTGCGGTTTGCGGGGGAAAGGGGGGAGGTATCCAAAATCTAAAACAAACTCGTGCTGCTCGCGAAATAGGAGAATCTAAATCCCGAATATGGTGTCTCTAGCTCTTATAGTTGCTGAGATCTAGGTGTTCATACGGACGGACAGACAGACAGACAGACAGACAGACAGACAGACAGACTTTTCAACGCCGATAAGTTACGCAAACTCGAAGAAAAGACGGGAGCTGAACAGAGACAATGCATCTCCGACCACTAGTAAACTGATACTGATATATACCTGCATTCCAAAAATCACTGCTTCAGCTTCTTTAGTTTCCAAGATTTCAACGTTTATACAGACAGACAGACTGAAAGGGCTAAATGAACTTAGCTCGACATTTCGATCAAGAATATATATAGTTTTCCATATAGGGTATGGGGTATAATCACAACGTCTACCCCTGGATTATTTAAAAAAATAATTTTTTCTATAGAAAGTAAATATTCAACAAATGTTCTATAAAAGATATGTATCCTTAAAGTCTCAAAACAAACAAAATCTTTTGTAAGCTAAATAAATTGCAATACAAAAGTCCAACTTAATTGCATGATAAATTGACTTTGGCCTAACAATACATTTTATGAAAAATGTCAATGTTAGCTGCATAAACAATAAAATGAAATTGAACAATAATAAGAGCTACAATTAATTACACAAAATATACAGGGATAATTGAATTTAATTGCACACAAATCCAATGGCCTTAGCAATCTCATAAATACACACAAATATATTCATATATACTATTTCTCTGTAATAAAAGCCATCTCACACACATGCAATTAATTTTTCAAAATATTTACTGTTATTGCCGACACAAAGGAATCTTTCGAGGCGTATCGGGCATTTTGTTTGCCCACAGCCTATAATAAATAATAACAATATAAATGTGTATACTAAAAACTCCTAGGCTTACAAATTATGGGTATCAGAACAGTAAGAAAAGCCATTTGCAAGTTATTTACTAATGCTAAAAAATTGACCACAGGCCATACAAGTTCGTTAGACGAGGATTGCAGAATGTATGCCAGGACAGCGATAAATTTAATTATGTTGACAGTTTAATTAGGGGCACTCAGTGGTGATTTGTGGCCCACTTGCCAATTTTGTGTAAACTCTGCCATTGATATGCAAATCTATGAATTTATTAGATGCGCATGCAAATTACAGCGCACTTTGCGTAACGCATACGACGCGTGAGCCCATGATAATATGCCACATGATGCGCTGCAACATCATGCCAATCAAACAGCTGCAACTGGCCTTTAATGGCTGTCATCATAGTGCCACTCAGAGAAAGTGATGCACAGATTGATGCCATTTGATTGGGGAAAAAGATACTCATCATTAGCGTTGTAGAATAGAATGGTATAGAAACATAAATGGCAAGCGTTCGATTATTTTTTATTTATTTTCCCAATGAACAAGCTGCTATTTAAAGCAAACTTCGAAATATGATGGCTCTATGTCTGGCAATTCCGAGCTGCAATTTTTATGGCCATTATTAATAAACCAAATTGCTGTGACTATGAGCCAAAGGTTAAAGGATACCAATCGATTTTCTTGAGCCAAGCGAATCGATGACGACTTTGGCTTATAAATAGTAGGTATATTCTTGCCGCATAGCTGGGGCTGTGTACAGTTAGGAATTCACATTATGCATACTTTTATTGCCAGTACATATAATGTTAATGAGACCGAGACGTACCTTAAGTAGACGTAGCCAACGAGCTATAACTAACTAAATGGCTAAAATATTCCTTTTACTTTTGCACAATACGCACGCTTTTATGGCGTAATATAATTCGATGTTGGTCTACGGGGCCTTCAAGGAGAATGCTAGTATGAGACTGCCCACAGCTACAAATAGTATTATAGATGCTATATGTGTTGGTATATAGTGTATTTTTTACGACTTGTCAATTTTACGGACTGCCTACAGTGACTGAAGTGAAAATGAAAGTGTTTTCTTTGGGTGTTTTTTGTTTTGCCGTATTTGCTGTTTTCCTTTTATTCTCAGCCTGCCTTCTCTCCCGCTAACATTTAATATTTCTCTGTGTACTTAGAGTGCGCAGGTTTTACCACGCAAAGTGAAAAACAAAAAACAAAATAAAACCGACAAACAACACAACTTATTTAATATGCAAAAACACCTACGGACCGTCAGTTAGTCAGTTACTGTGGACCTTCATGCATTACTCATACGCCATGCTGCCGATACAGAAATAGCTCAGGTGAAACAACACTTTTTCATTTACGCAAGTGTAGCAAATGCTTTCAGGCTATGGCTTTCGAGACAGCTGACATATTGATCAGTGGCCCTCAAATATTTAAGGTGCAATATAGGAGAGAGAAATTCTGTAGATATTTACGTCAAATATTTTAAATAACTCTGTAGGACGTATATAACTGTCTGTAGTATTTGCTGTTCGTGTTTTGGTTAACTCCGTGCTTTAGTATTCATAAAATACTCTTCAGTTGGCTGCTCAATGTAGATTTTCCCGACAGTGCTCAAATAGGATATTACCATTGACTGCAAGCCAAGCTGCGCACAAGCTCAAAGTGCTCAAATCCAATTTGAGGCTAAAGGAATTGTAGTTGAGAGAATACAAGCAGGGCAGCCTTAGTTATGTCCTTTCAGACACGTGACAGCTAAAAAGCTACAGCCAATGGCACAAGTTAAACCGCAGATGCAGATCTGCATTCGCTGAGACCATTTGCAGCACTTGCACTCGAAATCCACTCGTGACTATTCTTGACTTTTTATGTAGCTATTGCGGCTGCAGCTGACAGTGAATATGCAATTTGGCTGCCAGCATTAAATGCAATTCAATATGCAGACGACCTCACAGATCCAGGTGCAACTCCCTGGGCTTTGAATGTATTGAATATGTGCGGATTTGCGGCTGTATTGATGCTCCAAATATGGCTGGCCATAAATATGCAAATTTGGCAAATTGATTGGGCCAAAATATATTGCATTTCAGCAATTCTCACACACATGTGCATAATAGATTTAGAGTTTTGTGTGTGAGAAATTAACTGTGTGAAAATGCTGACATGATTTATGGGCCATAATGCTGCTGCAAATAACTGGATTTAATTTGAAGCGTAACATTAAAAAGGAAATAAAAGCACACCGAAGTTCTTGACAGGCTTAATTAGCAGTGCTAATGAGGTGTTCTATTTATATGTCATTATTAAATTCCATGCAAATTTAGATTATGAGTTTCAATTGTTTGTAATTAGCCGAAAATTCGGAAAATGAATGTGCTAGTATAGTTTTCTTCCTGTTCTGTCCATAAAGTATAATTGCTCTCATTCAACACTATGGAAAATCGCAGTTAGTTAAAACTGGAGCACACTTTTCGGCGCAAACTGATGGTTTATATTAAAATTCTCTAGAGCACAAATTATGATATATAAATAGTATTTCCCATTTTGATTATTTTATGGTATGGGGCAGATGCTGACAGGTGTTTAAATGTATGCACAGTTTTGGCTGCCAACACCAGCAATGGCAATTCCATGAAATGTCAGGTTGCAAACGTGAAGTTTTTTATGCAAACTGTCAGCGGAAAAAGCATTTCATGCACGAAGACAGAAAACAGAGTAGTCGTCAGGAATATACTCCGGAGGGTTCTACTTTATTCCATATCATATTTAGAAAGAAAAAACCATTTTGTTGATCAGACTCTGCGCTAATTAAGATAGTTTGGAGAGTCATTCAGGAGCTGAGTAATGGGTCTTGCGATCTTCTTTCTGTACAATACTAAAATGTAGTTTAAGAACCGTTATGAACCGTTATTATAATATTTTATTTTATCTCTTAAGAACGAATAAAGTCTTCTCAGGCTACGGTTTTGACATTCATATCCATCATTATTTAAAAACAAAAGTAATATGATACTGGAAAAATTTCAAAATGATATACTTAATGCACAATTAATAGGGTAAATTTTGTTATGCAGCTTTTCGTTTTAGTTTTGAAAACTTGTAGCTTTTACAAGATGAAGAATATGTGGAAATTGTTTTAAAACTTCTTTATTGCTGCTCAACGGATGATTATCCAACAAACAATTGGAAGCAAGCTAAATAGGAGAAAAGTTGAGCCGCTTAATGGACCATAAAGGTTTGCATTGGATTTTTTCCCCTCTACAACCCTTACCACAAACAAAACTTCGAAAAGCTACAAAACTATTTTTGTAGTATACCCCTCGCTTTGACATAGCCAAGCAGTATTATAAAATGCATAAATAAATGAGTTTTATGGCGCATCATGCAAAGCACAGAGCATTTATTAACGAACCCTTGCTTGGCATTTGAAATGACAGCAAAATTGCAATGCGGGCAACAATGGCAAGGGTTGCCAAGTATTTGGCATTCCCAAGTCAATTGCTGCAGAGCAACAGAAAGAGACAGCTAGATAGAGAAATAGAGATAGAGCCAGTATGCATTCAGAGCCTTGCCTCTTGTTGCTCTTGAGGTCACCAGGGAGGCCAGCTAGCACAACTGTTGAGCTGCATTGGAGTGTGAGATCTGAGGCAGTGGCAGAGCCAGTGGCAGCTGCAGGGCAGCTCTGTGGTTGCGTCAATGAAGTGTGTTAGACCATGAGGCAACACCTATACGCTTAGTTGGAGCAACACGTGCGGTTATGGCTTAATAGGGGCATCTATAGGTTAAGTGTTTTTGGAAATGGGCACGCTTTTAATGCCGATGTTGCGGTCTCCCATGAAGGTTATAGTATTTTGAATATTAAAGCTATAATCGTAGTTAATTATTTGATTGTTTTTATTCAAAGTTTTTACATAAAATTTGGATATCATTTTAAATTTCCACTGACATTTTACTGTTCCTCTTCTTTTGCTTCATTGGCCTCTGCCTCGGGCATCGCTGCTTCTTCCTCATCGGCCTTCTCGGCCTTTGGCACCGTCTTGCCGGCGAGTGCGAGTTGCTCCTCAGGCGACATGACTTCCTCCTCTTCGCCCTCCTCCTCGCCGTCAGCGTCGCCCACAGTCGCTGGTGGCAGCCAGCAGGTGCCCTTGACCAGACGTTGCTCGATCTCGTCTATCTCGTTCTTGTAGTACTGGTTGAAGTCGGGTCGCTCCCAGATGCTCTTGACCCAGTCCAGATTGAAGTCCAGCTTGGTGCAGCAGCAGAACTTGCGCGACTTGTGGCACTTGGGACACTTGGGCAGCTGGCGAGCAGGATGTGTGTACTGTTGCTTCTGCTTCTTCTTGCAACAGTAGGGGCACACGTGCTTGGGCTTGCGCTTGGTGCTGCACGGCACCGGCTCCTTGGCATAGACCAGATGACCGCGTTTCTTGGCACAGAAGCAGCAGTTGCAGTCGTCGCCCTCCGGCTGGCGCTTGCGGGTTTGCATGCGATCGTAGTACTTTTTGTAGGCGATCTTGATCTTGGCCTCGTACGCCATTTGCTCGCTGCAGGACAAGCCATCGAAGCGGGCGAAGCTCTCGGCTGTCTTGCGTGAAGCGTGCACCCAGACACATTCGTCATTGTAGCTGGGCCTGCCCTGATCATCATAGGTCAGCTCCTGCTTTGGCTCGTAGTAGAAGGCCTTGAAGCCCCGCTTGATGATGCTGTAGGCCAGATGCGCCTCCACCTTGTTCATCAACGACTTCTTACCCAGTTCGTGGAAAATGTCCTCCTTTCGCAGGCGCTTCTTTGGCACCGTGTCAATGCAGTAGCAAACCTGATCGTAGTGCAGAAAGGCATACGTGACAATGTCCACCGTGGACTTGGCCTTGCACTCGTGCAGGCCGCAGATGATCATAACCTGCGCCAGCGTATTCGCCAGATCCAACACATTCTCCAAGAATATAGAGGAGGCATTAACCTCTCCCAGGCACTTGCATTGCGTGTGCTGATCTATGATTCCCAAAGGTGCATGACGTTGGCATTCCTTGTGCTGACAGTTGTTGCGGCAGCGAAAGTCGGGCATGGCATGATGAGCCTGCATGTTGTCAAAAACCAGGCAATCAGATTCAAAGTAAAGTCAATTTTTTCTAAATTTTTTGTAATATTTTTGTAATTTTTTTGTAATTTTTTTATTAAAGGTTTCGAAGTTTTATGTCGAGACTAGCCAAATTATGTACAAAATCTGAATAAAAACTCATGGTCAAAGTCTACTTGGCACAAAAGGAAAAGCTATGATTTCGAAAAAAAAGGGAAATTGTTATATGCATATTTTCGCTGATTTCTATACAAAATGCTTTAAAATTGTTACTCATGAGAAATTTAGTGAAAGCGAAATAGGGATTCTTGGTCAGCGTACAGCATAGAAGAACACAACCTTAAAATCAATTTGTACAGGGTATAAAAATTGTGTCTCTATTTTTGTAAGATCTAGGTGTTCATACGGAAGGACAGATGGACATGGCTATATCTATTTACTTTGTGTTAAACACATTTCCAAGTTGCACAAAACTTAACTCACTTTTGTACTTTAAATAAAATGTTCACAAATATTTCTGTATTTAAGCTGCCAAATATCTTATTCACAAGAGAAATGTCTGCTTGGCAGCTGTTTCCATCAAATTTGCGTTTCTTTTTCAGCACTCTAGTACGCTACCTTGGGCATGACATAAGCTTATTACATGTAATTCTACTTGCATTTCTTGAGTAATAAAATTTATAAAAATATATACTCAACTGTCAGCGGTATGTCATAAATGATGGAAGGTTTGGGCAAACTTGAATTGCCCCTCGATGTGAGCATTTGTAACTGTTAATGACGGCATTGAGTCAAGTTTATGATTAGGCTCTTCTGCCTCTTGAGAGTGCCGTCCTGCATATTAGATGCTGCAAATGCTGGGACAATATTCATAAAGCCAAAGCTGCTGGGCTGGCAAGACATGTTATGGGTAAATACATCAAAGTTGAATTTATTAGACAAGCGAAGTATCAACAAGCATTGCAAATTTCCGCATCCGTTGTCACAATACGCATATCATCAAATATGTATGCCTGTAGGAGAACAAAAGCGCTGACAAGCAACAGTATCCAGGACACCCACGCCCAAAAGACACACACAGATGAGCGATAAAGTTGTCATTACTCATCCCGCTGCGCATTGAGACGGCTTGGAACCACAGCTGGGGACCTGGACCTGGGGACCTGACCCTGTACCCTGTACCCTGAACACTGGACGCATTAGAAAAAGCCAAAAAGGCCACATAAAAAAAGAGATACTGAGAGCAAAGAATTCGTATATTGTGCTCTGGCACATAAAATAAATACACAATATAAAATACGTATATTTACTGATTTCACACACAAACAAATGCTGGCTGCGGCTTTTATTTCATTTTAAAATTTTACTCCATGGGGACGACATGCCGGACTGTCTGTGCAAGTTGTGTATACAGACATTCAAGGACACTGGAGATCACGTACATAGCATTCTACTATCTAAAGATTTATTGCGCTTGTTATTCATTAGCCAAAAAACGCAAAAACACAAAACAAATCAGCCGATCAGTCGGACGTGCCTGACTGCGGAATACTATATTTTAATTTTTTATTCTTTAAGCCTAATTTGTCCTGTACATATTATTTATAATTCAATAATAATTCAATCAATAATAAATAACATTTATAAGTGTAGGCCTTTTTTGCATATTTGACATACGCACACGGTATCTTGCATGCACGTGATTGCTCATTAAATGGGCAAAAGTTTGATGCAGCATATCTCTGTTTATTATGAATTTTAATAAAATATACAGAATTTGAGGATATTATTTATCTATATAGTTGATATAGAGATATAGAATTTAAAAGGTCAAAGTTTTCATTAATGCTCATTGCGGGTGGAAGGGGAGTGGCATCTAAGATTTGTAATAATCTTGATTTGCCTACCAAAATACCAATAATGTCTGCTCTAGCCCCTATAGTTCCCGATATCCTAGCATTCATAGAGACGGACAGACAGACAGAGCAGTGCAAAACAACACTGAGCTCGTCTCCCTGATCAAGGTTATATATATGTACTTTGTGGGGTATGCCTCGCCTACTTCTGCCTGTATCATTCGCACAAAGTTATAAAATCTGTTTTCACCCATTTCATGGGTACAGGGCAGAAAAACAGATAAATTGTTCATCACGTAGTTCAACTAAATCAAGCAACATAACAATGCTAATATTTGATGTTTTGGCTTTATAAAAATGTAGATTCTTTTACGATTGTATTGATAAACACTAGGAGTTTGTCTCACTACAAGAGCTATAAAGCTAGGGATATAAAATTTAACTCGAAAAGATTTATGTAGTGCAAAGTTTCATTGAATGCCAACAGTATAACTTTTTTATTAGGCTTACGCTTAGGCTAAAAAACTTACCAACTATGCGGAAAGTTTTGAAACAAAATGATAAAAGAAATTAAAAAAGTCCAGTGAAATTCTACATATATTCTCATACGTCTGTATGTCATAAGATATAAGTTTTTAATTTGTTGAATTTGAATATTTAGGCAGTAAATAAAACTTGAGAGCAAATTAAAAGTTTAAAGTATTTAAAAAATAAAGCTGGACATTTCTCAAGCTTTTAAGTAGCAAGTATTTGACAAAGCTTTGTCAAAAATTGTACATTTATATTCATTATGAACCCGCAGACTGAGACAGTCGCAACAATAGCAAGTCGAACAAGAGACCAAGTCGAACAAATAATAAACAAGCAGTCAAAAGTTTTTCGATTCTGTGCGTAATTTATACGCTTGCGTCGGCGATATAAACACAAACAAAATATTTTGAGAACTTTGTGTGTGTGTAGGTGCAAGTTTAAATTCCTGCCCCTAAGCTACGAATATTATGCAAATATTGAGCCAATATCCCCAAAACAGCGCCCAACGCATTTTTTTGAGGTAAAACTTGCCACGTGGCGCTATGTAAATCAAATTAATGCGGTGTCTCCTGCTCAGGAATAGGCACATATACTAACATAAAACATATATAAATATACATATTAAGCAACGTATACTTAACTGCACGCATTCGCTTTTAAGGTATGTGGCAACATAAGCAATTTGAGCTCACGGGGCGTATGCGTAATGAGCGTCAACGTATGCGCAATTTATGAATAATTGACAGCTGAAAGGCAAGGCAAGCGCGTCTCTTCTAAAGAGCCACTCACAGTTGACATTTGACAATTCCGCCTAATGTGCCGGATGAATTTGCATACGATACGAGAGTAACAAAAAAACACGACATAAATGGCATGCATAAGCTGAGAGCTCAGCGGACCTCGCAGTCTTGCTCATCATCATTATTTTAAATAAACATTAAGTTACGCTTTACAGCCATTTATCACATTTGCAGATTTATGTGCCGCCATTCGCGTAGCCGCAGCCATTGTGTAAGCGTTGCATGTTGCAAAGATGTTTGGCTACGAGCTACGAGCTACGAGCCACAAGCTACACGGTGTACACACGCAAGGGCAGGCCACGAAAAAGAGAAACAAGCCCCAACTTAGAGACCAAACGAAGACTTAATACCCTTGTGTTTACTGTTGGGTTATGTGTTATTAAATCTTAATTAAAATCTGCTCAAACTTAAGGCAGAGAACCAATAAAAACTATGCCGGAAAATGCCGTTTTTGCTGCTATAATTTTCTTAGTATGTGTGTGAAATTTTAAATTTAAAACTACTTTTAAACTTTTTTCACTATTTCCATAAGAATTTAGAAATGACCTATAGCCGGTAAGAACGGAGCTGATCAGTGGGGTCGAAGGCTACAGTCGGACGTAACTGACCGTTACTATGCGCATATTAAGAAAATAGAAAAACCTTCCACTCCTCTGCAAAGTTGAGCAAATTGGCTTTTGTATATCTTCACTGTTTCTTACTTAATCTAAATATTATGCCCATTGTCGATGGAAAATGCCATAAGATTCGTACATTCCAAATTTCAATTTTGGTATCTTAAAATTGTGGTTTCTTGGGTTTTAGTGGTTTGCAGGATAAGAAGGAGAATCTTTATATCAAAACTGTTGATATTAAATTATTGTTAAAATGTCAAAATGTTGTTTCATTATTTCCACAATGTTTTTAAAATATGACTGAAATTTACCTCTCATTTCTATATCATAACAAAGTCTACTAAGTCAAATTTTCTGCTTTTATACAGAACCAATAATCGTTCTTGCTCTTTTTTGTTTTGTTTAGCAAAATTTTGCAAGGGTATTCCAAAAAATCCTATAGAATAATAAAGTGAATGTCAGTGGCATGTGGTACTTTCAATCTCAGCCGGCAAACGGCAACCGGCACCCAGCTGCCCCTTTTGCAATAGCGATATTTTTATTGATTTTTCTGTGCGCTAACAATTTGAATGAAAATGTTTTTAATGGTAAATGGTGGCTGCATACGCATTAAAGGATTTTATGTACACAACGTGACGAGAGATAGACATGGGCGCAAAATGTTATGGTTGCTATAGGAAAAAGAGTTGACGCTAAACCAATAGGTAGTAAGTACGTACATCCCATCTAGAATGGAATTCGGCACATTTAAGATATAAAAGCTCAAACCTTAAAGCTTTGAAAAACCATAAACATATATTTGCAAATTTATTTCGTTGCATTTTAAGTTTAAACAAAGTTTAATGACTATATTTTATGATATATTTTGTTCGTTTCGAGCCTGTGAAAGTACTTTATTGGCTTTTGTTTTTCATAGTTTCTGTATGGAAAACCAGATAAATCTAAGCAATAAAATAAAGTGAAGAGCTTGACTTTTGTGAGCTGCCTGTTTGAGTATGAAATACTATAAAATACCTATACCATGACACCTGCCTCTATTCAGGTGAAACTTGTTGGCTGCGGACTTGATCCTTGATGCAAACGCTTTCTATTCATCCGACCTCCTTCATCCAACAGCTGCAACAACAACTCATTCGTTTTGAGCCATTGGTGTTTGTGCTGGGAGAAAGCCGATACTGGTATGGACCGTGCTTTGCATCGCACAGCAACTACAACTACAGGATTTGGCCATTTTGTCTGCTGGAGATTTATGCGCGATTGTTCAAGTTTTATGAGCTTCGCCGTATTGCGCTGGCTTTGCTTTAAAAAGTATTTTTACTTTTACTCGTTGCTTCCCATTTACCAATCTGCCTTTCTGCCCCTCAGTTCTCTACTCTGTTGCCTTTCCATTATTAGTGGCAGCAACGGTTAAGTCAAGCTGCTACGTGCAACAGCCGCAACATTGCGTTTTATGAGTTTTGCTATGGCAACACGTTAAGCGGCTTCGGGCCATGGATGAGCCAGACTTTAGCCGCTCTAACTGATGCAGCACTTGGTCCAAATGAGCTCATTGAGCAAGAGGCTAAATAAACATAAATTTTTATGCGACTTCAATGCACACAGATTGCAAGTGAATCCCGATTGTAGTTGGAATTTGCATAAACTTTGCAGCTGCAACTTTCATGCCAAGCTATTGATAAGCTTTAAATTTTATATGAAATGAAAAGTTATAATTTGAAAAATATTTAAGCTTTTGTACATATCTGTCGTGAAAATATTCTTTAAATTAAATAAATAAACGAGTATTTCAATAGAATTTTATCAAACTTAACTAACATTTTCCTTTTAAAGAACAAAAAATTAAATTAATAACAATTATCCAGTAAAAATGATAGACAAATTAATTAATGAAACAATTCTAAACATGACCAACCATAATAATAATAAAAACAATAACACAAACAACGAACAACAACAACAAACAACAAACAAAGATAAGCAATATATAAGCGTACCATACATAAAGAACTTAACAAACAAAGAAACAATCAGACGAATTCTACCAAATACACAGCAAGATCAGCTGGTTTTTGCTTACAAGTCACACAACAATATAAGACGCTTATTTACGAACACCAAAGATAAAATAGGAAAGGAAAAGCAACAACACGTAGTTTACGAAATAACATGCAAAGGAAAAGAAGGAGACAGCTGTAACAAAGTTTAACATCGGTACAACGAAACGAACGTTAGGCACACGAATAACAGAGCACAAAGCGGACGCTGATAAGAAAAGGAGAACAACTGCACTGGCGCAACACCTAACAGAGAGCGAACACACAGCTGATTTCGAGAGCGTCAAAATCCTAAACATAGAGAGAAAAGAGAAGACAAGACTGACGCTAGAAAGCCTACGCATACAAGAAAAGGGAAATAGAACTGTTAACCACAAAGAAGACATAGACAAGACAAACTTAATTTACGCGGCAACAATCACAGTAGAGAAAAGAAAGTAAACAGAGCAACACTGACGATGGACAAAAATAGTTATATCAACCATATAATTATTAAATACAACTTGACGACTTTTAACATTTAATTATTAAGGAAAAACTGTATGTATTATATGTTTTAAAAATTGTTTGTATCTATTTGTGTGCTAATTTTGTTAATTTAATAAAAAACAGACTCCCTGAAGAAGGCATAAAATATGCCGAAACGCGTAGGAGGATAATGTAAGATTAAAACAAAAGATTTTTTCTTGCTAGAGGACACAACGGCCTGAATAACCCACCCAGAGGGAAACAACAACAAAAAAAAAAAAAATTAAACCGACCAACACAGTAAGAGTAAGTTGAAACAGAGTTTTTCATGTAGTACATTTTTTATCTCTAACAACTTTATTTTCTAAGAAAAAACACACAAAAATCCTTATCAAAAACAGCGATTGACTTTCAGCAGAAGCAAAGTTTGTGAAAACAAAAATTCAGCGACTTAAGAGCCTGAACAAGACCCTCAACATATCTATGTTGTATTGATTTTTAATTTACTCGCACTCTCCGCGAACCTGCTGAAGCATATTTATATATATATATAAGCCCCGCAGGAAATCGTAATGTCAAATCAATACAAGATTTGCCGGACTAACCTCAATAATCCCCCATGACAAATGGCGCCGTATTTAATTGGCAATAGTTGCGACTGGCAGATACAAATTGCTGCAACCTTTGCCCTTTCTTCGAGCCCAGTCATGGGCAACTTAGTTTAGCCCCTTGGCTAATAACGAAAATCATTACAAAGCCATTAAGTAGGGCAATCAAATGAATGCAAAAAACGGAAAAATAAATTCAAGCCAAACCTCATGTAATTCAATCAGATCACAAATAGAAAATACGCAAAACATGGCGTTTATTGAGCGTGGGCGAATCTGAAGAAAAAGTTAATCCCGACGCGGAAATTCGATTCGATTTAATGAGGCTCCAAGCTGAAGATTTGCGCAACAAATTGACGGATTCGTTGGCGCCATAAATTAAACGCGTTCGTAATTGCCTGATAAATGTGCGGCCGATGGAAAATTTAGCGCCACAACTGTCAAGGCGACAGACAGACAGACGGAGAGACAGAGAGATAGAGAGACAGAGAGACAGCTAGAAGAAACAAGAGGCATGATGTGCAGAATAGCTGACGTTTCGATTGATATGATAAATACACGGAACAAATCTAGCTTGGGGTTGCCAGATGGCTCTCGGCACGCAATTTGCTTTTCCCCTTTCATTCTTCCACCCCCAACCCATTTGCATTGGTTGTTGTCTATCTATTAAAAGGGCAAGGGCGTTGTTCAAGTCGACAATGTGGGCGTGTCTTCTAGTTTTTGCCTGTGACGCAGCTGCTCGCCTTTTGCTCAATTGATTGATTGATTTGCTTATGGCAAAATGAATTCGCCATAAATATTTGAACGCGTTTCACGAAGCTAATATCTCATGCGAGAATTGAGAGGCACAATAGAACTGCGAACAGCTTATATTTACTGTGACATTAAAGCGTCCTGCATATGCTGCAAGAGCTTTAAATTTTAATCAATTGTTATTTAAATCAATTAACTTTATAATATACTGTACATATGTATTTTTTGCGCAATTTATTTTCCATTTCAATTACTTCAATTCGATTATATTGATCCACGTTTTGGCCTTGCCATCACAAAAAAATGAAAAGTCCTCTTCAGTAAACCTACCCACGGTCATATGCAATTTAAATTTAGCAAACGAGGGCTTAACGATTATTCTAGAATAAAGTTATATTCAATTTAAAGTAATATACAAATACATATAATTTGGAATGCGGAGCGTTCTGTTCATAAAATCAAACTTTCTTTTACAATAATAACGTTTTAAAGATTTATGGCCATACATCCTACTATCTAAGATTGTATTTTGTTGAAATTTTAATCATCTTCGTAATTTTAACCAGTCGTAATCGTTATGATTTATTTATTTATTTATTAAAAAGTAAAAGATTTTTGTTGATTTACAAGAAATAAAAATAAAATGAAGCTTTTATCTTCAAATTTGATAATAATAATAATAAAACAGACTTTTTTTTAAATTTTAATAAAATAATAATTTTTATAAAAAAGGGGAAACAAAATGTTTTTCATTTTGTACTATAATAATTAATAATAAGAATTATTATTCAACTTTTATATTGAAAATAAAAATTATATGCAAATAATAAATACAACACTACGTCACATGTCATAAAAAAAGTCAAAGGCGTAAATTAAACAAATATTTTGAAAGGAAATGCGAAATTTGAAAGTCAAAAATGATTTGGAAGTCAGCTTAAAATCCATGCTCATGCTCAAATAAATTAAAATAAATTTATCTATGTCAACCTTTGTTTAATATTCGAACAACCCATGCATCACTTACACATATGGAACCTTGTGGATTTTTTTTAGGATTTTTCTGTTTCGTTCTGGTCGATTATGCGGGTTGCAGGCGCAGCTGCCCTTGTCTGGCACTTGACAACTGAATGGTGATGCTGAGGTTTAAATCAGTATTTCGGCTTGTTGGTATTTTTTTTTTTTTTGGAGGGACGCACAGACATCGTTATCAGCTGGATTTAAAAAACGTACTAGCAAGCACAAACGGTTTAATGTAAATAATTTATCAAGTGCTTTATGCGAGTAACTGTAGCATTGCCCTCATCATCATGATGGTGGTGCGCACCTGTGCGCTTCATCACGCCATCAACAACGTAAGGAGAGCAACGAGCTGTTGCTTGTTTTTGCTCGGATTTAATTTACATATTCACATCCGGCTTATTTTCACATTTCTTTTTGTGTCAGCGGAATGTGTTCGCAATGGAAGATATACTATACATACCATATAAGCACATATGTATGTACGTGCTGGGAGTATGCGTATTACCAGCATTGTCATGAGATAGTCAACTGTGACGTGTTAAGCTGCCAAAAAGCAGATGATGAATTTTTCTAAATTAAGCAATACACTCAACAAAAATTCTGATGGAAATTTATTGTTAAGGATTACTTAGAAATAACTATGGAAGTTCGAAAAATGTTATTTGATTTTAAAACAAAGTCAATTTTTTAACTACATTTAATTTTGATTGTTGAACTTACATATTTAAGAGAAAAAATCTAGCTAAATAAAATGTGTCTTAATAACTAAGGATTTTATATTTAAGAGAGCTGCAAAGGTGCATGAAGTTTTTTTTATGAATGCATATTTGAATGAACAATAATTGAAAAGTGTGGCCTTGGGATCAGCATTGCCAGATTGTTGAACCGTTTTTTCCGTTACTTTTAAACGTTTGCTAAATAGTATTTACTATTAATTACCATTAAATATACATATATTTTTAAATTAAATCCAACTGGATTTTTTTTGCAATACAAATCTAATTAATTGAGAGCAAAAGCTTTGCATTAACTGTTACAAATTGACAGTTTGATGCATGCTTTGGCTTAGCAAACTATGTACTTATTAACAGTTAATGTTATGTTTAACTTTAAAATAGTTTTCTATAAAATATTTATATTAAAGAGAATAGACAAACAATTGAATGGGAGTGCTCTTTCGTGCTCAGTCTCTCTCTTCATCCCTCTATTTACTATTTAATTAGCACTAACAGTAAAATAGGTAACCAAATACCAGCCACAATTTGTCATCGTTAACATCATTATCATGTGGAACGACATTATCATCAACAAGGCCGTTGTCAAGACAAGTGAAAAGTTAACAAAGTGCGACTCAAGTTCCCGTCTCGAGAGCATTAAATGTCAAAGAGTCACAATATATATGTATTTCAATATTGTGAAATGCGAAAAGACAAACAAAATGCTAAAAAGGTAACATTATCCAAGCCCTGGGAAAAAACCAGTCTGACAATCTCACAGGACATTTGTGTAATTTGCTTATTGAGGCGTGTGATTACGCGCAGGTGACAGCCCCATCTAAAAAATTGCAAAACAAAAAGTTTAACAACTGTTTAAGTGGCCTTTTAAAACGCAATTCATTCGATTCCCCTTGCCCTGCCCTTCGTGAGCATCCAAGCGTGCTAGCCAAGTGCCGCCATAAAAAAGTTTCATCAAACAACTGGGCGTATGCGCAATGTTTCGAGTGAATTTTCAGCTTAGTAGCTTGAAAGCATAGTTGCAGCTAATCAAAAGGAATGTTTGCCTCGTTTATCAATTACAACTACAGCAACCACAACGGCAACTTGACTGCCTTAACGTGCTTTCAATTACAGCGCCTAATTCAAATGAATGCTCCCGAGACTACAGGAATTGGTAAATACGTGCGTAAACAACACTGGCTAAGAGCAGCACTGCCAACCACAACAACGGCATTGTGTTGATGTGTATTTTCCGTTGCTTCAATTTGGAACACAAACATTTCTCATGATTACCGCTCATTAATTTCTGGCCTAGCCGGTAATATCCTGTCATTTAGTGCGCGTCTCCGTTGAGCAACTATGAGATGTACTTTAAACATAATGGCAAGCATAAGATGGCGGTAATCGGTTGTTTTCATTTATTTAATGAATATAGCGATAAAGTTACACATACGCTAAAACTACATAGCTGATTATCGCAATTTCTCCCTATTAATAAACAAATCAAATAATTCTAATTTTGACGGAATAAATATTATACATTTCTAAGGCTTAAAGTAAAAGAAACTGGGTATTAAATAATTATCTTAATAAAACAATGACACTATCTAAATAAAATATACTTCCAAACACTTATCTTTTTAATATTGCATAAAAAAGTAAAAAAAAATTGTTTTGTTGCGCATTTTTTTTTTTATACATATTATTAATACAAATTAAATATGTATATATTAACAATTATTTGAAACTTGTGATTTTTATTGCATATTATTAAATGTTCTGATAAACTTTTCTTTAAAGCCTTCTTAACTTTAATTCAAAATTTTGTTGAGATATATTGATTTACTAATTGGCAGTTAGATTCATAAACAATCAATCAAAATCGCGTATAATTGTGGTGTTGCCCTGCAGTCGCTGATGATGTGCATAATTTAAGAGATCATTGCACATCAGTAAATTGTTTTTATGTAATTAACCCTTTAAAACCGCTCACTTTATAACGACAGCTTCATGCCACTGCACTATGGGGCATTTGGAAAGTTTTTTTGGCATTAACTAATAACTCGAGAACGAAGCAAAAATTTTTAATTTGGTTTTTTGATTTGGGTTTATGGGGTGAAAAATAATTTATTTTAAAGAAGTGGGCGTGGTACAGCCCTTTTTAAGGGGTAAGGATACCAATATCCTGCACTTGCGAATCCTATTTCAATAAAATTGCAAAATATATTGGTAGGTATAAAGCATACAAAAAATTTGTGTATTTCAAATTTTTAGTGCCACGCCTCCTTCCGCCTTCAAATCCTGTATAAATAAAAAAAACGCTATAACTCCCACACTTTTAAACACGTAATCTTATTATTTTCCACATACATAGTTTAGAGCCATATAAATATTTGGTGAAAAATTCAACAAGATCGGTTGGTAAATAAAAGAGTTATTAAAAAAACAATTTTTTGAGTGTGCGCTGCCATACAATAACATACGTCACAGGTCCCCTAGGGCCGTATTGCCAATCGAGAGGTTGCTTCCTAAAAAATGAAATTTCGTAAGAAATCGCAGTTTCCGCATATTGAGACTGGATGCTGTGGATTAGGAATTAATAACGCTACAACATGTATATAGTCACATATCTGCCATATCTGGCCAATTTTTTGTAGCTCTATTCAAAGTTAAACTTTCCTAAAAAAATATATACGTAAACATCACTTGCTAAATTTACATATTATCCGCTATACATGCACAAATTAAGTAACAAATTTGTATCAACATGTAGAAAACACCTCAATAATGAACATCCATTTCAAAAACCAATGGTAAATGACGTTTATTTCAAGAATTACGAACTTAAACTTGTACTACAAAACCAGAGCAAATGTAAACAAGTGACGACTGCTTGCAACAGCTGACTTTAACAGCTGTTATTTTAACAGTGGGCTGTTAAGTTAACATTTGCGGTATATTTCATAACAGTGTGACCAATTCTTAATACGATAACAGTAAAACATTGGTAATTTGCATACCTTCAAAAAATACATTAATGCCAAAAAAACTTTCCAAATGCCCCATAGTGCACTGACTGTTGCCATATTTTTAATTACCTGCACTCAAGCAGCATTATGACGCTGTAACTTGAAAAAATAAAAAGAGAGAACAAAAGAAAGTGGAAAAAATAAGCTCAATTGACTGACTCTGGCTGGTTGAGCAGCAGTAAATGCCACGTTTGTGTTTTTGTGCTGGCTTCGTAGTTGCAACATTTTTATTATTATTATTTTCACGTCCATGTCCGGAGCTGACATAATTGTCATATTTTTCGCCGCAACAGCTCAAGTGGTAATTATTTGAGAGTACTTTATGCCCTAGCATTTTCTTATTTTCCATCTGCGGTTTGTTGTGGTTGTGCGCCAAGTGCAAGGTCATGCGAGCAATGACGTAAAGAGCGTGGCCTTTGCGGCCGCCTGGCAATTAACGTGGCCAACACAAATGTGTCACAAAGACAGGCCAAAGGACCTTGAAGGTGCACAGCACAAATGCGTTGACATTTTGCATAAAAATGCCATCGCCAGCAATATTATATGCTACACTTGCCCAGGTGTAATTCAAGTCGGTCAAGGTGTGTGCAACAGCCTGACATACGAGCTGGTAATATGAACTGCAAGGAAAATGGCACAAGGAATCACTTTAATGGCAGTGAATGCAATGCTCGTATCATTTAATGCTGTCACAGGCAGCTAATGGGGTATTTAACTGGCGTTAATTTGCTGCCATAAAATCAAATGACAATTGAGTGGAAATTCATTTTCACACCCCACAAAATAAAAACATTTATCTGCGGTTAATGTGCGCTATGTGGCTGAGTTTACGTCTTTAAGCTGTAACAAATTTAATAGTAATAAAAAATCTCTTTGTTCTTCTGTTTAATCTGAAGCCATGATAAGCCAACATTGACAAACTTTGGCATTCGAGTAAAAGCAGGAAACGGAAATTCCACCAATTTAATGACTTCCACATACTTTTGTTCAGCACCATGAACACTCATCCGTCTACCCCACTGTCCCTTTGCCCGTCTGTCCGTTGAGTATGCTCAAATGTCGGCGTATTAGATATACAATGAACCTCACCTGCCAAAGCTGTATAAAGTGCTAAATTGTGCGTATGTGCGTATGTGTGAGTGCCTGCCACTTTGTTGCATGTGAACTTGTTGTTGACACTTCAAAATTGCATTGCATACAACGCCTTGTCAATTGTAAACAATCCATTTAACAGCTTTGAAATATTCATCATGTCGCAATTGTCATTAAAGTACATTTTGAACAGCCCATTTTAAAGTTTGTTAAGCTCTTCGGTCTGCCTATGCATAAAATATGCAGAAAAGTATGCTATATATATAATTACATACATTTAGTAAAAGTGTAAATGTTTGTTAATGTACATTTTTACTGTACGGTTTTGACACTTCTTAAATAAAAAAACAAAAAATTTAAAAGTTTTAATTCTATCCTCATAGCAAACAATTTATAAAACTCGGTTAAAGATTTCTGTTTTATTTTAAAAATGAATTTAAGTTAAGTTTCGTAACTTTAATAAATTCACACATCGTCATAATATTCTTGTTGAGATAAATTATAACGTATTTATTTGAGTAACTTTTAAAATAATGTATATATTTGCTAACATATCTTTTTTTACACGAAACCGTACAGTTATATTGTTAGAAATCGTACGCACTTCGTTAAGTATTATTTTCTAGTAGGAGCAAAATTTACTAACCGTATTTATACAAATGCGAACTTTGACTCCACATATATGTAGATAAATACATGCATCCACACATGCATAAACAATAGATATATACGATATATATGATTATGTATATGTGTACATAACGTTATCATGTCATGCAGTTGGCATATTGGCCCACCCAAAGAGCCGCAGCTGAACCTCAACTAGACAATGGAATTGCGAAGTGCACAATGGAGTGAAGCTGATGATGGCAGACACTGACAGACCCATGGTCGTTCTGCCATTTTGTGAATGCTTTCAACCGCAAAATGGCATGCCAGACAGACAGACATTCAAATACATAGTTGGAGTCAAACCAGATAGAGCTTGTGAGACAAGTGTTTGCTTGTGTTACGCTTATTTTACTTTAATGACATTGTTTTTGTCTGTTTGCGTGTGAAATGCACGAAAGAAATCAGAAAACCAAAAACAAAAACACAAAAATAAAATCAACCGAATACAAAACTTCCAAAAAGACAGCAAGGAAAACGTTGTGGTAATTTTGAGGTTGGCTGTACAAAGTGCCACAGTGCAACTGGTACTAACTATTTTTTTTGGCAATTCATTCAACAGTTTTTGTCTGGCTATTTTGCAGAAATTTGCAACAGTCAGCACAAGAAAATTGAATTTATTCAATGAGTACAAGCATACATAGTTGGTTTAATTGACAGTTTTGACTAGTGATGGTACAAAATTATATTAATTAAGTTATATGATTCATGGAGTTACTCTATGAATAATAATAATAATTTGAATAAATATCTGCTTAATATCGCATTAAATATCGTATAGAGTGTTGTCAACTATAGTTTTACTCATTCAAGATCATTCATCGTTGCCAATTCAGCGGGATTCCAAATTCTCTTAAAGTTCCCGATAAATCTATTAATATATATGTATATAATTAATTGAAAGTTGTATATTTATTTTATTGTTCGATATGCAAACCTTGCTATTTCTGACAACACTCTGCCCATCTCTAAATACATTTTTGAACTTTCAGCGTAGGCTTTGCAACACTGTTATCGGTATTTTACGCTACCAGCTGCTTTCATAATTTGCTTTGCTCGTTCGTAAAGCAGCTGTGATCCAAGCTCAATTTGCTTTCTCGGTGCTTCACAATAAATTGTTTTAAAAAAATTATGGAGAAGGAAAAAGATTTAGAATTCGAGCGGGGCGCACTGACCCGTAAAATAGAAAAGGGCGAGAATGTCGTTATTGAAACTGATCGAGCTGTACTAATTAATCCAGATTGCCCGAGGGCGCAGTATCATTTTCTAGTTTTGGCAAAAGCAGATATTCGCAATGTAACAATGGTAAGTCGTTGTGATAATATGATATAGATATATTAGATAATTTATATTACTAATACAGCTGAAAAGGGAGCATTTACCCTTGCTGGAGCACATGATAGAGCTGGCTAATCAGATAATCGCAAAACAGCCATTGGATGCTAAGAAGTTTGTGGTTGGCTTCAAGTTGAATACATGTATGAACGGCCTCAGTATGCATGTCATATCAAATGACTTTTATGCGGAGAAAATGCGTCGTAAAGAGCACTGGAATTCATTCAATACGGAATTATTTATGAACTATCAAGCCGTTTGTGCTGTATTGCGCTTTCACGGTTCCGTTGAGGCGAAGCCGGATGTTGTTATTGAGCAATTACGGGTAGCCACGCCCTTTCACTGCAATCAATGCAAGTATATAACCGGTGTTTTTTTAAAGTTCAAGGAACATCTGGAATACCATTGGAAAATGTATCAGAAGAGGAGCCAATTAAACCTTACTAAATCAATGGCCAATACGAATGTGAATGGACACAAACCGAAACCGCGACCTCCATTTAATCCGGGACTGCCAACTGAACCACCAACACGTCCAAATCAGTTTCAACGTGGGCCAGCTCCTACACCTTTCCTCCCACGTAATTCTTCTAACCATATCAATGCTCACCAATCGCGTCCAGCTGCATCTGGTTTCCAAAAACCCGTACTCGCCCAAACCCAATTCGACAAGAAAGGTGGTTTTTCCAACTTTAAGGATGATCTGGAATTTCATTGCAAAAGAAATCAGGATATGAGCTTATCAAACCTTCCTAAATCGATGGGCAATATGAATGTGAATAGAAACAAACCGAATCAGCGACCTTCATTCAATCCAGGACAGCAGACTGCTGGACCACCTACACGTCCAAATCAGTTTCAACGTGGACCAGCTCCTATCTCTTCCCCTCCACGTAATTCTTGTAATGCTCAGCAAAGGCGTCCAGCTTCTTCTGGGTTCCAGCAACCTGTACTCGCCCAAACCCATTTCGACAAGAAAGGTGGTTTTTTCAACTTCAAAGATGATCCCGAATTCCATAAGAAAAGAAATCAGGATATAAGCGTATCAAACCTTTCTAAATCGATGAGCAATATAAATGTGAATGGAAACAAACCGAATCAGAGACCTTCATTCAATCCAGGACAGCAGACTGGACCACCTACACGTCCAAATCAGTTTCAACGTGGACCAGCTCCTATCTCTTCCCCTCCACGTAATTCTTGTAATGCTCAGCAAAGGCGTCCAGCTTCTTCTGGGTTCCAACAACCTGTACTCGCCCAAACCCATTTCGACAAGAAAGGTGGCTTGTTCAACTTTAAGAATGATCTGGAATTCCATGGGAAAAGAAATCGGATTATGACCAGATCAAACCTTCCTAAATCGATGAGCAATATGAATGTGAATGGAAACAAACCGAATCCGCGACCTCCATTCAATCCAGGACAGCAGACTGGACCACCTACACGTCCAAATCAGTTTCAACGTGGGCCAGCTCCTACACCTTTCCGCCCACGTAATCCTGGTAACCATATGAATGCTCAGCAATGGCGTCCAGCTGCATCTGGTTTCCATCAATCCTGTAGTCGCCCAAACCCATTTCGACAAGAAATTAAACCAAATCCGACAGCTACAAGTGGCAATCACAACGCTCGCCCTCTGCAGCCTATCTATAAGAAGCCTCCGCCAAAGAAAACATAATCCACGACACTAAATGTAAAATTGTTACTTACAAAACGATACATTAATTTTTTGACAATTTATTTATATTATTTGCTTTGAATGTTTTTTATGATATTTCTGTATTTTTGCTGGTTGCCCTGAAACATTATTGAAACAATACAAATACAATACGTGTGCACAATTCGAACTCGTGCGAGTAATTTACAGATGTGTTATGTATTTCTGCTGGTCTCTACTGTGGCCAGAAATAATCTTTCGTTGGGTTTGGTTGTAAACTTAAAGCGAAATGAGTACTTGGCATTAGAAGGTGGCATCTTAACTGTTCATTAAAGTGGATCTTTGTTATATTCATTTTTATCTAAGCCCTGATTACAAATTTAGTGGAATAAGACGCACATCTACAGGATAAGTCCATAAATGTTAAATAACGCTAAACAGAATCGACCAAACTAAAAGCGCTTCAGATAGGTGAAGTTTTCCCCATCCACACTATAAGCTTCAGTGAAGTTAACTTGGCTTTAACTACTCATCCAAAACCATCCGTATAGTGGCTTAGGAGTTCTACACATAGTAAAAAACATTGTGATAGGCCCACATAGTAATTGCAACCAAAACATTCCATTCATTATCAATCGCGCTCAAGATCTGTGTTGGCAGTTATGTAACCAGCATGATTGTGTGGGAATTGGGAAAATTTAAGTATAGTTTTCTCTTTATTTGTGGATTTATAATTAGCGTGTTTTTCAACTACATACGTCATCATTCGCTTATTGCGACTAGAGCTGCAAAACTAATTATGTTATCATGTTATCATGTTATAAAAATTGAAGATCGATATATCGGATGCTTCATTTTAAACTTATATTAAGAAGATTTTTTCACACACCAAATAATTCTGTTTACCTTTTTTTTTTTTGGTAAAGCACAAAAGTCTTGATGTTTTACAATATTATTTTGGACGTTGACTTACTTCCGGCAGCATATTCAAGCTGTTCAGCGACACCAAGCATGTACTTGTTAACGCGCGAACCAATACGCAGCCCAATACGCCAATACGCAGCCCACCACCCGCCCATCCGACCGAGGGGCGCACCGCGCATCGAGCGGAAAAAAATACGATAGATCGCGATATAAAGCTGCAAACAATATACAAATTTAAACAAAACAAAGTATTATCTACGGGAAAGGTGTTGCAAGAGCGTCCATCTTAGTGGGGTCACAAAGTTGGCTCTGGAAATAATGTTATGTGCCTTGCATACGCGGGTAGCTTAGCGTGTATGTCTCTGATTGTCTCTTCCACAGACGGTTACGTCCGACTGCAGCCTCCGTCCCACTGATCTGCCCCGTCCATATATTTTAAATTTATATGTATTTGATTACTGAATGTGAGAAATTCGGGCTCGACGTCTAGTAATGGGAGATTTTTAATGGAAAAATTTGGCTTGGTCAGATAGTACTATTTCGAACGGTTGCCAACCATTCTCATCAGTGACCTTAGAAATGAAAAATGTCAAACTTGTCTGTATATGTGAGTAAGTCGTTAGTCGGGTTCGAACCATGAACCTGTGGTTAGTGAGGCGAATGCCTTAACCAGAACGCCAGTCCTGTCCGAGCCCAGCCGCCTCTTAACTGCATTCATCAAGAGATCTTCATTTGACTATTTCTAAGACTAGCGTTTTCCCCAAGTTTTTACCGTCTCCATCTATTGCTCATTTTTGGTGCGTTCATTTTAAACTCAACGGTTTAATCTATATGAATGCTGGTTTTTAACTAGAGGATATCTAGAGAAAATCGGCGTGCTGTCCGTTTATAATTTTTTGTGTTATTTTTAAATTTTTACAATTGTAAAGCGACGTATAATTCGATAACTGAATGTGAGAAATTCGGGCTCGACGTCTAGCAATGGGAGATTTTTAATGGAAAAATTTGGCTTGGTCAGATAGTACTATTTCGAACGGTTGCCAACCATTCTCATCAGTGACCTTAGAAATGAAAAATGTCAAACTTGTCTGTATATGTGAGTAAGTCGTTAGTGGGGTTCGAACCATGAACCTGTGGTTAGTGAGGCGAATGCCTTAACCAGAACGTCAGTCCTGTCCGAGCGATGATTAATTTAAGTGCATCTGAATAATATAACTTTTCGCTTATTTTAGATACATACGTAGGTTGTGCGATATAAAATTTAAATTAAATAGTATAAATTGGTATTTAAAAGAAATTAAAATAGATTCAGGCATATCATATGTAAATTGACTAAAAGTAAACAAGTTCTTATTCCAAAATTTGGATTGTAAATGTTGATTTCAAATGTTAAATATTGTTTAACCACTTGTAAGAGTTAAAGCGTTACCTTTTTATTGCTATTTATTTTATTGTATTTTTTTTTTGTTTAATGCAATTATTAGTTTTCCGACGCAAACTTCCTTTCACAGAACCTCGAACAAATTGCATTAGTCTGCACACTTCCGGTTAGGCCATTAGTAAACACAATTTATGATTGCAGTTTTACAGTTTCCTTTCACACTGCCACACGCAGTCCAAACATGTTATTGGAATTTATAGTGCAAAACATTATTTTCGTTTATTTTCAGTTGCCAATAAAGGGCTAAATTACTGGCATAGTTTTTACCATTTTCACACTTTTTAAAGTAAAACAAGCAAATCCGTGTAGAAAAAACTTTACTCTAAATTATAAAATAGTATGTAATAATCGTAAAAAAGTTAATTTTAATTTTTAACTGCTTCTTTATTCAAAACTAAAAGCGTTTGAACATAATTTAATGGTATATTATCAATTCTATATGTTCATACAGATTATACATAGCAGATTGTCTCGTACAACAGAGCGTATGTGTGTTTATTTACTGCTATGTGTAATGTTTATTAAATATTTACATAGGGTTGGTATAAAATGTTGTCAACTCATGAAGCAGCCTCTTTTAAAGACAAAAAATTTGGACAGGGCAGATCAGTCGGACGGGCCCGACTGTAGAATACCATGTGCCTTTTATTTTATATACAATTTTATAAAACTGTCACACTAAGAGTACCAGCAGTACTTTTTATACCCTGTACCCATTGAAAAATGGGAAATACAGGGTTAATAACTTTGTGCGAATGTATGTAACAGGCTGAAGGAGGCGTGGCAGACCCCACAAACTATATATATTCTTGATCAGGGAGACGAGCTGAGTCGATTAAGCCCTGTCTGTCTGTCTGTCCGTCTGTCTGTCTGTCCGTCTGTGTGTTTGTATGAACGCGTCGATTTCGGAAACTACAAAAGCTAGAGCTGTAAATTTTGGTGTGTTTGGTAGATAAATAACGTACGCAGATCAAGTTTATTTCAAATCTTAGGTGCCACGCCCCTTCCGCCCACTATAAGTGAAACAAAATTGATTTGCCAATTAAAGAGATACGGATCTATTTACATAAATTCTGATTTTAGTAGTCTGTAGTGTTTCGTAAAGTCTACCGATTCTGTAAATTTCATCTAAATCGGTCCATAATTAAGATAGTTATGATGTTTTTATACATTTTAAGCAATTTCATGCTTGTAAGTATGTATTATATATGCACAAATAATATGTATACATGTATGTATGAGTATACCATTCGAATGTTGCCAATTAGGTGCTTGTAGACAAGTTGGCAGCCCTGCTCGATGCTGCCAGATATTTGGTTCGTTTGGCGCGTTTGGTGTTCAAATGTTTGCTCTATAATTATTATAGCCTGCACCTATTAAAAATGAGTAATTACTAAGAGATATGTAAAGCATAAATATATTGGTTATATATAAGAGGGTTTAAATTTTAATTCACATTAAAAACCCGTATTTGAAAATTGGCGCGCATTTGCCAAGCAAGACAAGTGCAGCGCCACCTGTCGTTTTTGGCGATCCCGATTGGCGTTGCCAGATGGATCTCTTGCGAAGGGCGCTGCCAACCTGCTAGACCGATTTTTGCGTTTCGTTCGATTGATTGCGATTCTAATTACAATAACGCATTTAAATAGTTTTTCAATATTATTAACATTTTAAAAAGCGCAATTATCATTGCGAGTGTTAAATAATATAATTCGCCGCGTTCCGATACGTCAGATTCGTGCGTATAATACTGAAATATGCGTTTTAGCTAAGTATTTGTATGTATGTGTGTGTGTTTGCGCGCAATTTGGCGCATATTACTTATATATTTTGAATTATATACTGTACGGGCGAGCGCGCAGCGCGAGCTGTGGTACAGGGTATAAGACAGTCGGGCTTGCCCGACTGTCAGGTGGAGCGCGCAGAGCGCGCGACATTTTTCTTTTTCCCTTTTTACGTGCGCCAGCTGCGGTGCGCTGCGCTGCTGCTGTTGCGCTGCTGGGCTGCGCTGCCAATTGCGTAGCTTATATCTACTTTGTTTATTAACCGATTTTAATCCGCTCTTAATTTTTGGGCGTAAAGGGGGCGTGGCATCCAATTTTCGAAACAAACTTGATCTGCGTAAGATAGTTATCAGACAGACAGACGGACATCGCTAAATCGACTCAGCTCGTCTCCCTGATCAAGAATATATATACTTTGTGGGGTCTGCCACGCCTCCTTCTGTCTGTTACATACATTCTCACAAAGTTATTAACCCTGTTTTTCCCATTTTTCAAATGGGCACAGGGAATAAAAATTAAGCAAGGACACAGTCAATTGTTTATAAATTGTTTGGGATTGGCCAATGAAAGGATTGACAAAGAAAACTGAAAGCATCCAATGATATTGATATTTGATGCTGCTTTTTAAAATAAGTAAATAAAGTTATCAAATATTGTGCTTCGACATAAGAATATAAGCTTGAAATATTAACCTTAATTCGATTTTTGAACGTCTGCCTTAGTCTCTGCATCTTTAGATGAATCATATTTTAGTTGGACTATAGCATTAACTTAACCTATAGTGTCCTCTAGTCTATCGAGTATATAAACTGTTAGAGTGCACAAACCACTTCTTATTCAAAGCAAGAATTTTCAACTGCAGCTACAGTGGTGTTTGAAATTCTAGTCTATTTACTTAGTACTCATCGAGCAAACGAGCTCAACAAGCTGTTGATTTGGGCACTAGCATAAATTGTGCTTTTGGCTAAGGAGCAACGTACTGGGCCCGGACAGAACTAGCTGCATGAAACTGGTATCTATAGGATAATCTATCTACATCTGAGTATGCATAGTAAGTACGTATGTACACATCCCAAGACAATCGAATAGATGCATGTCTTTCTGTGCTATAATAAATTACGTCAGCTTTGTCCTGGCACCGTGCGTGGCAATGCATACAAATGTGCTAATTTATAAGCAAAACAATTAGTTATATGCAATCAAACTAGTTCCAGTTCCAGTTCCAGTTCTAGTTTCAGGCAAAGGCAAGGCAGCACAACAAAGCGGAAACAAAAACACTAAAACAAATACAAGCACACACAAAATAACACACACGCATATGTCGGAATGAAGTTCGGAAGGAAAGTAATTTTCATTAGTTTGCTTGTGTGTATATGTACATATATGTAATTATTTGGCTTATATTGCGTATACGTCATGTGGTGCGTTCTGTATTTCTTGCGAAAAAAGTAGAAAGGGTTGGTTTCCCTGCAAATTCGATGAGTCATGTGCTAGCTAACAATTTGGTGTATCTATTTGTGTAGATAATAATTAAAAAGGATGTAAGATAAGTATTACAGAAACATTGTTTTATTTTTTAATTAAATATATTTATAATTCAATGCAACAACTATTTAGTTTTTGAATTAAATAAAGGAAATAAAGTAATATTAGCAAATATATTTCTAAAAATGTAGGTAAAAAAGCGAGCTTTGTTGAATAAAATAAGTTCTAGTAGAATATAATATTGGGCAAATAAAAAGCTAGAGCTTCTATTTCTATTTCGTGTGCATAATTGTGTTGCTGTTGCTGAGAATTCCAGCTCTTAATAGTTATAATATGCTGCCCTAAGCTGTATTTCCTGAATGCAGATAAAAGATTGTACACAGAACACACCTCGGCAGTTACCTGAGTTAGGTAAACTGCAATTGGCAGTTTTGTGTCCGTGTATATTGAAAGCCTAGGCAGCATTTGTGTGTATTAAGTGTATGACAGATATTGCGCATACGCCTCATGTGTCAACACATTGACTGACTAACCTGTTACAATATCAAGGCGGCATTCTGACCTTAATTCAAGCAGGTAACAAGGCCGACTATGTTGGCCGTAACAGCTTCCCAATTCGTTAGAGTTCTGCGTGTGTCACGTGCACGCTTAGCACAAAATGCTATTTTGGCTTTTATTTTTATGCTCTTGGACATACACGGGCTTTATGTGCCACACATGACGCACAGGTGCGTGTCGTGTTCCAGACTATGTGACAGTTATTCAACATTTATTAACTATAGTGTAGACAACAGAGAAGCGGCAACAGACAACAGACAGCTGCTGCTACTTTGGCTACATTGAAATTACCATAAAAGAAAAGTCTGTAGTGAAACTCTTCGTCTCTCCATTTTTCGAAATTAATTTATGCCCTGGCAAAACAATACATCAGTCTAGCAGCTGTCAGGTGCCAGTTGGCAGCTGTGTTTATTCTATGGCAAACTCCAAAAAACCCTTTATGGCTTTAATGCAGCTCGAAGTGGCTGAGACTTTGCCATTGAGTTTATCTTTGCTGCACACTTGTTGCCCTGCCAAAAAGCCACAAATTGTTGACTTGGCAAATGACTTGAAGCACGGTTTGCACACACAGAACTTGCCCAGCTGCAGAAAGCCAGATAAATAAACTTAAGTGCTCTTCTAATCAATCGATATTCAAATTGGCACAGAAGCATGCAAATAGCTTTCAAACAAACAAAAAATACATGCACAGAAAAAAGACAATAGAATTTTAGATAAAGAAATATTTGTACACCATGTAGCTATTGAAAATTGTTAAAACTGGGCTAACAATTTTATTTGTTATTTAAGAAATACTAATCTATATACTTACATTAATTAGGTCTTGAGTAGTTGGTAGATTTTGCTTGTTTAATAAGCAATCACATTCGTATTTTTAGACCCTTTACTTTAAAAAAGTAAACAGGGTCTATTAACTTAGTGCAAAAAGGAAATGTGTGCAACACCCAGAGGGAGACGTGCCATGCCCCATAAAGTATATATATTCTTGATCAGGATGACAAGCCAAGTGGGGTTATGTGCCTTGCATACGCGGGTAGCTTAGCGTGTGTGTCTCTGATTGTCTCTTCCACAGTCGGTTATGTCCGACTGCTGCCTCCGTTCCACTGATCTGCCCCGTCCATATATTTTAAAGAAGTATCAAATATTCATAGATAGGACTGCTGACTGGGACCGCAGCTACCACCAGGCGTATGCTCCAGTTAACGACTGCCTAACCATATATCGAATATGGATATCGAATCTGCGAAACGTGAATTTGGAGATTTTTCCCCTGAAGTCTCTGACTTTCGCAAAAAAAGATCCTATCAAACAAAAATACGCAAGAATCGTAAATTGCGCCAGGACTTGGAAGCAACTCAGCGTGAAAGAGTTAGACAGTTGGCGATTGCGAAACAAGCCATCAAACGCTAACAATGAATTGATGACGACCTATTGAAATAAACGGACATGATTTTGGAAATGAGTTAAAACAATCGTTTACATTAAAAAAGTAAAAAGGGTCTATTAGCTAAGTGCAAAGAGGAAATGTGTGTAACAGACAGAAGGAGTCGGCGCGGACCCCATAAAGTATATATATGCTTGATCAGGACCACAAGCCGAGTCGATACAGCCATGCCCGTCCGTCCGTCCGTCTATAAGAGTCAGAAACACGTAAGCAGCTAGAGTTTGTTTTAGATTTTAGATCTTTCCCCCCCTTCCCCGAAAATCGCCAAAAGCTATTATCAAACGACTCAAATATAGGGTACTGGGTGTGCTACAGTCGAGCGTGTTCGACAGATCTACTCCGCCCACTGTTGTTACTACGGTTAAAGTATTATCAATAGTAACCCCAAGTTAAAAGGTTAAACACCTGCCATTTCAGCGTAAAGACCTCCACACGGAGCTCATTTAATAAGCACTAGTTGGGTTGACAAGTGTCAACGGCCCACAGCTGACATACGCACTATAATTTCAACACTTGGTCTTTGAACTCGTATATCACTCATACGCCACGTGTGCGCCAGACTACTTAATTTGTTTGTCCCAGCGAGATAGATAAAATGAAACGAACGAAATAAAAAAATAACATAACCGCTTTGTAAGCCAGCCGCGAGCTATTCATTATCGTTTGATGTTAGAACAATTGGAATTTATGTACCCCAAGGATCGTGATAATTGACATGCCCAGAGAGCGGCAACAACATAATTCAACGTGCCTTAAAGCAACTGCACATACACAACTTGCTGCAAAGCGCTTGCCAAGTGAATGATGATTTGCTTTATTGTGTGTGGTGGGTGCTCCGAGTTTCACAAAAATTCCAAATAAATTGTATGTATGTATGTGTGCTGCCAATAGGTTTGCCTTAAAGGTCAAAGAGAGCTTTCAAATTGGGCCAAAAAGGAAAGAAAAAAGGGTTCGCTACGATAAAGTTACATTTACTGGCAAGCTGTCAAAACGTTTTATGCTCATACTTAAACGCTGCTCTTTTTATATCAATGCCTGTGAATAATGCCAGAGTTTGTACTATGTTGCTCTAAAGAATATGTTTATTTGAATGCCTTTTCTAAGCGTCTTTAAGTAAGCTTGTTTATTATTCAATTATTTAGCACTAAAACGACAGATAATTGAATGCTAAGTTGAATGTGTAGAGTTTCTACTGGATTGCAACTTAGCTAACGGTCTTATTAGAATAATGTCAGCCTTGTTAACCAAAATATCCAGATAATATTTAATTAACTCTCATATAAAATTGATACCTGAACAAACCACAATGTAATCCAGAGCTCAACAAAATAATTACAATGAAATTAAAAATAACTATCATGAAATCCGCAAAATGTGAATAAATTATAGCATTTTTAATTGAATTAAATGCAGTGTAGACAGTTAAAATCTCATTACAACAACATATTTGCAAAACTAAATATTAATGTAAATTCATTTCAGCAAAATCTAGTGGGAGCAAGGCGTATACATAAATAAAAAATTATTGCGAACTGTTTCAATTTACAAAAGGACAAAAGGAAAACAATAAAAACAAATAATAACCGACAATCAGCTCAATTAATTTATGTTCAGCTTTACAAATTGTTTTTTGCGCTTTGTGCGCTAATTTTCCCTGTTCATAAAATGCCGTTAAATGCGCATTAGCTGTCGATATGGCGGCCGACGCCATTTTGTTGTACGAGTGCAAACGCAAAAAAACAAGAAAATAAAAGAAGCCGACAAAAAATCAAAATGAAACCCAAATAAGCGCAAGTTAATTGAATTTATTGTTGTTTTTTGGTGTTATTATTGCTCTCATTGTTGTTGCTCATGCTGTTGATACTGCTTTCCTGGCCTATATCGGGCGCCATTTGTTAACATATACCAAGGCTGAGCTTCAAAAAATTTGGTATTTTAATTTTCGCTTGTTTTTTGTTTTTCTTGCATTTATACGAGTATTTTTGGGGCTGTGTTTTGTGTTTTGACTCTGAATTTCCGCCAACATATTTTTTATATTTTTTTATTATTTTAGCAGAGCGTAAATTGGTTTTATTTCGCCAGGCACGTGGCAAATTGTGTGTGGATTGAGCAAAGCCTTGCCTGGCTTTTCATCCCGTATGCGTGGGTGTCTGCTTTACGTATTTATGTTCATTTGTCTGGCTTTAATGCAAGCAAAAAAAAAAAAGTTTAAAAAAGGGGGAGCAGGTTTACCTTTTCGGCATTTTGCTTGGTTCCTTCGGTTTCCTGTGCCTCTCTCTGCATGTGCTTTATGGTTATGTGCGGTTTTGGTTTACAAAAGCTTAATGGCGCTTAAAACGTATTGGCTTCAACAATTACCTGCCTTTGCTATTATGTATGTCATAAACCTTTGAGCATATTGTTCTATATTCAATTTCCTGCTTCAATTTCCAGCTAACTTTTATTGCAAACATTTTTATTTGTTTTCTTAACAACTGCTCTTAAACCAGACACTTGGGAGTTGGCACTCAGCACTTGACACTTTTCTCGATTAAAGTTTACCAAAGTGATATTTTTTCCATATTATACCCTCTAGCAAATGGGTTGGACGAGATGAAACGTAATTCAGCAAGATACGATTACAATACAGATTTGATTGAACCGACTTCAATATGAAATGGCTATAAAAAATGTAGAATATTTATAATATTCCGATGCTGTATTTCTTCTGGGTGCTGGGTATATGCAAGTTAATCATGTCCAACTAGACTACCCTCACTTATTTGTCTGTTGTTCTTTGCAACTTTCGGTGGAGCATAAAGAACGCCAACATGCTGAAATTGCTTTTGCAATTCAAATTTATGCAACCAAAGGTGGAGAGTTATAAACTGCGGAAAAGCTGCACAAAAGCAGCGTAAAGTGGTACCAAGAAATTCAAAATAAAAGAACTGCAATCATTTGTTGATAGTTCGCAAGTGGTTTCAGCTGTTGAAAGGGTAATACTTAACAACAAAAATAATAAGGGCGCGTTCTGAATTCATATATAGTATTTCTCTTTACCCTCGATTTGCTTTCAACATTTGACATTGAGATGAGCTCACACAACTGTAATGCGCTGCTGGAAATTCTGACAAATAATACCACAATACAAAATCTGTCATAAAGCAGAATGGCATACAAAAAATACATACTAAATAAATAAATAAATATCCACACATATATGGGTAACAAATCCGCTTAGCAGGCGTGAATGCGATAACAATGCCTTAGCATGTGAGGTCAGAGGTAACAAATGCGTAGGGTTTATGGCTGCAGAAATATTTTATATAATAAATTAGATAAATACTATTATAATAACCTTGCGCAAATCATAGATTATTACATAATTTGTGTAGAACATTTTTAAATATTTGTCTTATCTTAAACATTTTTAATTTATTGATTTATCAATTTTTCATTTTTATATTTGATATAAAGTTAACTCTAAGGTCATCTCGAAAATTAAAAATATAGTTTTGCTTATAGTGGAAGAAACATTTAAATATTTTTGAAGTGCAGAAGCGTTTATAAATTTTTTTTATTCAAATCAAAAGTCAGCGAAATTATTAATAAACGGTGAAACTCAGTAAGTAAACAAATAAAATTAATCACCTTATGAAATAATAATAGCAATGCGTAATGTAAAATTATACGTCTCATATCTATTTTAAGTACATCAGTACTAACCAACTATATTTATTGAATGTAAAGGCTTTACTATCCAGTGGTATCTTATCAATAATATGCTATAATTGATTTATAACAAATAAATTAATAAATTAATTATTAACCCTTTAGATATTTAGGTATTCGTTTTATTGTTCTCTTAGTTTTATATATATATGAAAATAATCGATTAAAATAAAATTAAAATTGGTTCAGAATTTGCTGTATACCTTTAGCTTTTATCATAAAACTACACTTATTTATTCGCTATTTAAATTCACATTAAAAGTTGAACTTCACCCAAGTTCATACCCTTAAACTGTAAGGCTTACAAGCAGAAATCCCTTTGCTGCTGCTGTTTATCGATTAAAGTTGTTTTCCCAACAGTATTTTTCATGGCGTTTACCTTGTTACCTTTGCAGAGCCCTGTCATCCGTACGAACCGTTCAAGTGTCCCGCCGATGGTAATTGCATTTCCATACAATATTTATGCGATGGAGCCCCCGATTGTACCGATGGCTACGACGAGGACATGCGTCTCTGCACTGCGGGTGAGTATTGCATATAAGCTGTGGTTTAAGTGAATTACGCATACGCCCAGTTGGCCACAAAAGCTGAGTGTTAACTGTTGCGCCAACTGTGAAGTGGTGTGTCATAAATAATTACATTAATGCCTTTTGAAGTTGCAACAGAATCAATGCCAAGCAATTTGGCAAGTTTGATTTGTAGCCAGCAGGCACAGACTGCAATCAGAAATGGCCAAGGGCAAGAGATGCGCAGTGCGAAGGGGAAAACTTTATTCAGGGCTTGCCAGCCCGTTCCCAGCAGGCGTTTTAGCTGAAATTGCGAAATTTTGACTGTCAGAGAGCTAACAGGAAATTAAAGACCGTATTTCAATTAGGACTGCCGGTGATGGCTGTGTCTGTGTGTGTGTGTGTGTGTGTGTGTGTGTGTGTGTGACATGTCAAGGACACACAAGACTTACATGGCCAACAGTCAAAAACATGCTCTGCTCTAAGTTGGTTTTGGGACTCATATTTGCAGCATCCGTGTTGCATTCTGCAAGATTTGTGCAAAACTTGTTTAGTTTTGGATGTTTTTTCGTTTGCTGCTCGCTTGAATCTAATCAAATTAGTCGCTCAAGAGGTAGAAGTTTTGCTGGCAAATCAAAAAGTTGGCAATTTGTTGTCCATTTGTGTGGGGTGAAAGTTTTGTGGCGAGAGTTCAACGTGTAAAAGATGCCACAAACTTTCTGACAGCTACTCAAACTATAGAGCTTCTTCTTCAACTAGGTTGTAAAATATGTTCAAAGAGGCAGCAATTGGTATTTTTCTATAAATAAAATAAAATAAATCTTAAACAACACAAACTTGGCCTGCAGCTGATTGATGAGCTGCATTACACTCAAGTAATTGAAACAATTGCAGAGCAATTAGGAAACCATTAATAAACTGCTGATATCAAGATCAGGTAGCTAAGGCTTCTTTGAAAACATAGGGCTACACGATCGGCGAACCGACTGAAGTATACCCTGTAGTTACTCGCTGACATAAAATGAATAATTTCTTACATAATTTTATTATTAAATCTTTTGATTATTCGTAAAGAGCATGTTATCCAACATTCTGGTATTCACCTACCGACATTCTGAAAATAGCATCTATAACTCTTTTAGTTACTAAGATCGAATAGTCCAAACAGACAGACTGACAGACAGACGCGTCTTCCTGATCAGGAATAATTATATACACATTTCTGACTCTTATAAACGTTCTCTTTATTATCCCAATTTTTAGCAATTTTTAATGCAGAGTATTATAATTGATCATTTGTAAAATCTCAACTTGATTAAGATATTTTCTAATAGAGATACAATTTGAAATAGCACAACAATGGCCAAATTGTGCTTTCAATTTCATAGTGAAAGCCATGCAAACAAACGACATAAGAAACTTTAAGCAAACAGCAAATTGTTGCCACTAATTGCCGCAATTCACTTCACCGAAAGCCAAGATGAAACCAGTGGAGCGTTTAGAAGGGCTAGGAAGGGAAGGCAAGTGAATGGCGCCACAAGATGCCTGCCTCGGTTGCCAGGACAAAGAAGAGGCCACAGGGCAAAGTCGAGCGCACTGTGGCGTAAATATCTCGTCTGCCATTGTTATGCTACGGCTCGAAAAGAGAGCAAAAAATAAAAAAAAAAAATAAAAAACTATTTTTCGACAATGAAATCATTTACGATGTGTCGGGGTCTCAGTCTGTCTGTCTGATGTGAGCACAAGTCGTAGCGCCAGGCTCGAATGTCTTTGATAAATTATGCGTTACACATGCCTCTACTCCGTCAGCTTCTCTGCATTCCCTCTATCATTTGGACCTTCTCTCTCTTTCGTCTTTCCTCAGTGTCTGTCTGTGTGTGGGTTAAATGCCAGGCTCAAGTTGTCGTTTGGCGCCTAGGCAACAGTCTGCCTTGCACCTCAGTCAATTGTTGCTGAAATTTGCAGACAAAGACGGTGTGGGAAGCTCGCTCTTGAGATAATTGAGGGAAGAAAATAGCTTTTCAGGAGCTGCTTGAAGGCGTACTAAATGTTTATTAATGAATTGTAATTAGCGGGCTTTTGTTGGTTTCCAGTTGTCAAGCTCAAGAAGTGGCAGTTTGGATTGAAATCAGAGCCACAAAAAGACAATTTTAATTCAGCATAATTATATATTCAACGAAGAGAACAAAGCTTAATTGAAGCTCTAGCTGTTTAAATCAATTTTGGAAAGCTCTTTATAATTTATAAAGCCAACCAAGTAAAAAACTTTCAAAATGTTAATAAAAATATAAAAATAATTCAGAGTAAATTAATAAACTAAAAAGTCAATATTTATTTATTTATATTAATATTATTTATTATTAATAATATTTGCATCATACGCTGCACATTTATGTTTTGTTTTCATTTGAAACCGTAACATTTAAATTGATTTCATTTTTAGTTTAATTTTAAATTTAACTTTTAGATAACACATATGTAGATTTCCGTAAAAAATTTAATATCTAAAAGAAATAAAAATTGTATCATATAATAATAAAAACGCGAACTGTTCGCACCGGTAACTTTGAAAATGTTGTACAAAATGCTAAATAAATATAGTTTTTACAAAGGTGAATGGGTAATTTATGATGCACAATATAGTTCTATAAACACACAAATAACCAACAACAGAACCACGGAATTTACTGCAATAAAAATAAGAAAACTTTTAATACGCTGCACTCGAATACCCCTGGGAAATTAGCATAATTTAGCATACATTTTATCAGCACACAAAAACATGCACACCCATATAGGAAAGTTAATGCTAGAGTTGTGTTTTTTTGAGCATTAAGTGTGCTAAGACCCGGGCAAGGGTCTTCAGGGCAGCCCGTTACGAAAAGAGCCTGCTAATACTGAGTATAGCTCTTATCTGAGCTGCATATATACATCGCTTGAATATGTAACAACTTAAAGCCAAACACTGGCGACAGTCCAAACAACCAGAAAAAACTGCCACAGACAAAGGGTGGGAGGACGGGGCGAAACGTGAGCCTTGAGCATATAGAAATGCGGTGCTCCCAGGCGATATTAGAGCAATACATGCACAGGAGCTGCAAAACAAAGGCATAGAAAACAGAAAAAACGGAGCCGATCAGTCGCAAGTGCCCGACTGTAAAGTACCCTGCACCCAGTGCTATGTTGATAATTGATCACACATCTTTTACACAAAAACTGTTGCAATTATCCGCACTGACAATGAAATTAAAAATTTATATGTAATTTTCAGGATAAATGTTTAATTTTGTATGTAGTTATCCTGAATGTGGAATTTAATGCAGGTGCAATTATTGACATTATACACTACTTATTTATAAAATATTTACAAATCACATAATCAATGATTCTTCTTAGTTTTTTGTGGGTACCATGCTTTAATGTCTCCACTGCCAGAGAGCGAGCGCATCTATTTTATTCTTTATTAACTTCTATTTATTAAGAAATTTAAATGGTAGAGAGAAAAACAAAATTCTATGTTTAAAATGTTTTTTTTACATTTTAATCGGTTTTTATCGAATAAGCCGTTATAAATTCTGAAAACTCTGCGTACATACAGACCGGTGGACAGAGGGTTAGACGATGAGGGCTAAATCGACCCAGCTGGTCAACCAGATCAAGAAAATATATACTTTGGGCCTGCCAAGCTGTCTTCTGCCTGTTACATGCATTTGCATTTCGAAACTATCAACCCTGTTTATAGCTATTTCATGGGTACAGGGCGCAAGAAGAACGCTTGCAAACTGCGCCATTTGCATAACAAATACAGACAGTAACTGTATCAGCTCCAGCACACACACCACTCACACTCTTACAAGCAATTCCATGTCCTTGCAACCATTAAAAATGCTAACAACAGGCAGCATATGTACATATGTGTGCTTATAGAGACACCAGTCACATGGGGTTCAAAAGTGCAGTCGGTGTGTTAAACGCTCCCTCTGCCATCAGCTTTCCCCTGCTTTTCCCATTTTTCTTTTCACATTTCTTGATACTGATTGACAGGCAGCCTGACAGACATGCTGACCTACAACTGTTGTTTAAGAAACCCAAAGCAGTTACATTTGTCTCGTTCTTTAAATAACACAATTGTACGCCAGTAGAGCGCACTCGACAATCTCAATCCATAATCTTACTTCCAAATTTGTTCCTACTGTAACTAAAGTCAAATTAAATTTTCAGCACGATCTACTAAAGTTCTACTATATTTATGTTTTCTAAAAACAATATGCATTTTTATAAAAATATAACTATTTAAGTTGAGTTTCCTTTATTCAGCGGAAAAATATGCAACATTTTAAACATTTTGAAAGCAATATTTCGTAATATTAATAGTGTAATGTGGGCCTTAAGCTTAATTTGATATCAATTTATGTACCTGCTTAAAAATCTGCATTGCCAAATTTTGTTTCGACAATATTTTTTAATATTGTTATTATTTTCTAAAAACCTTCATTTCTAATTGGCACTGAGCATTCCCAAATTACGCATACGCTCTGCAGTTCAGCAACAAAAATTGCTAAATTAATATTAAATTGTTTGAGTTCAAGTATGCATGTGATTTTAAATATTTAAGCAGTTTGCTCTGTGTTTATCCCAAACACGTACAAATCTCATGCTGCAAGCACACAAATATTTAATGGGGTCAACCTTCACTTAATTTGCCACATGTGGCTTTCACCATGAGGGAAATATATAATTTAAATTGTATTATCAAATGGCATAGGGTCTGCAGATAGCGTTCACTTGACTCTAGAAACTCCCTTCAATTCAAACGCCCAGGTATAATCAATATATCATGCACCTTTCATTAAGCAATTATTGACGGTGCATAATTGATTGCAGTTGCTGTAAAAATTATGCTTGCAATGTAATCTGATTAAACTTCAAATTGAGTACTCGTAATGTTCTTGGTTAAATTATGAGTTTTAAGTGGCGCACAGTGGACAATTTTGTCCTACCTACCTACCTGCTACCTGCGTTTAATCAATAACTTCCACTGTAAAAAAGATATCTTCAATTACTGTTTTTTATCAATTCAGAAAATAAAATTGGAAATAAAAAAAGTTTCATTTGTGTAGCTCAATTTAATAAAACAAATTCAGAAACTATAGGAGTTTAAATGAATAATTAACTAACTAATTAACTATTCATATATAAACTAAAAAAATACTACATATTTTTTACTATTTTACTAATACACAAAAAAAATTACCTCGATTTATAAGTAAAATAGTCATAAACATCACTTTGTAAAATACCACATAAATTGACATTCATTTAAAACCAAACTTTTAAATGAAAAAATAAATATTTTAAAGGTCACAGAATTACCAAAACAATATTCAACACTTTTAATTAAATATCACCTTGACCAGCCAAAAAAGTTAAACAAGTTTGAGAGAACACAATTCTTAAAAAACTTGTTGAACTTTGGCAGTTAGATTTTGAAAAATCGATAATAACAAAAAACAAAGTATCTGTTATAAACCAATTTACGCATATTCAAATTGGAAGAAATTTATTAAATGCCTCTAGCAATGCCAAATTAACCACTGTGCGGCATTGCGATATCTTGCTTTAAGCCCTTACATTTAACACTTAAGCATTTAAGTATTTATGCTTTTGAAAGCAAGTTTCAAGTGTTGAAAGTCCAACACGTGATATAAGTTGTTTGAAAGTAAATTATTATTTCATAAGCGTCTTTTGCACACCGGTTTACTATTTTACAGCCAAGCGCCCACCTGTCGAGGAGACGGCATCGTTTTTGCAGAGCTTAATCGCCTCACATGGACCCAATTATCTGGAGAAACTATTTGGTAGCAAGGCACGTGATGCCCTCTCCCCCCTCGGTGGAGTTGAGAAGGTGGCCATCGCTTTGAGTGAATCGCAAACGATTGAGGACTTTGGAGCTGCTTTGCGTTTAATGAGGTAAGACCCCTTAAAGCGCCCTCTGGCGGTTACTTTTCTCTTTTAGCTCTGGTAGAAAATCCTTATTTATTTATTTTTTGTTTTTTGTTTTTTGTATGCTTGGAACCCTTCGTGCATGAAGCACATTTTTAATTTAGTGGCCCCGAAGCCAACCGAAAATAGTATAAATAATGAAAGCTCTAAACTAAACTTGGCATTACCCAAAGCTATATTCACTTTGTGCGGTTTCCCCCGGTCTACTTTAAAATGCAGAGGACTGCCCTACTCCTCTCCCCCTTTGCCAGTGCTTTATGCTCTAGTTTGGCGCCATGTCCTTGACGCTGGTCTTGAATTATGCGTGTGTCCTTTATATGATTTTCTTTTCTTTTCCATTTCCATACGCTAAAAAATATGGGTTTTATGAAGTTTTAAATTATCGTACGCTTATTCTTTTGCCCGCATATCGTTTATCTCTGTCTCGTGCGTGTTGTGTTTATTTTGTTTTTTGGTTCTTTAACACTTTTGCATTCTGGGTCTTTGGCCTGAATTTGGGCGGTTTTAAGGAAAGTTCGCACCATATTTTTATTCTTTAAAGGTGTAACTGTCTAATCAATTTTCAATATTCATTATTTATGTACATTTATTGCACATTCGAAAGAAATATCTTTATGACAGCATTCTATATGATTTTTAATAAATATACTTAATTCGGAAAATTTTTTAAAGAAACCATTTGGTATGCGCCTTTAATGTAATTAATTTATTTAATTTTATCTGTCTCCTGTTGGTTTTAAGTTAATTCTTGAGCAATTAAATTAATGTTATGTTTAGCAAAAACGTGCTGATAATAATAAAGTATGTTCGTTTGAGTATGTATTATTTTGATTCACTTTATTCAAACTTTCAAAACAAAATATAAATAGCTCACACGCGCTTAGCATAATAATATGCCCTATTATGCAAAAGAATTAAAAGAATTTAAATGAATTGTAGGCTAGATCGCACTTGGGATGTAAATTCTTCCGAGTTTATTGTAAACATTTTTTTTAAAAATTGTGTCCTCTGTGAAACTGAAAGTGTGACAAAAATAAAAATGGCAGTCATAAAATGACAGAAGGAAACTTAGCACAAAAGTAAATTTTCATTAAATTAGCAGAGACAGCAACTAACCACAAAATGGCAGCAATAACAATGGAACTTCCTACGGGAGAGCAGCTAGCAGACAGAAGTGGGAGGGGACCGCAAAAAGGAAAGCTGAGATGGGCCTAGAATGGAGTTTTCGTAATTGCTGTCAGACGAGACACGTAATCGCTTCCACGCACATGTTGATAAATTAGCAGGCAGAAAACTCCATTGAAGCCGTCTGGACTACGACTGTGCGCCCAGGTTCCCTCCAGTTGTCCCTCTTCAGTTGCTGCAGTTACAAAATTTCATCAGCCCAATTAATCGTACAATGCCATACTGAAACTTTGAGGTGCCTGAGAGAGCTGTTTGCGAGGGAAAGGAGCATGGGAAAGGAGCATGTGGTTGAGGTTGGAGTAAGCACAGTCTGGTATATGCACTAAGAGAAAAATCAGAAGTTTTGGTAATTGAATCCATTACCAAATTTCCGATCCAAGAACGAAAATCTTTGAAATCCTTAATTGGCGCGTTATTAAAGTTTCCGTTACTCTCTATTTAATGAAATCGATATCGTAGAATCGCGTTCTAAATTTTTCTTGAACTTTTGTAGTGTATTTATAATTTCATTTTCGACTGCAAATAGAAGTAGAAATAACAAAAAAAAATTAAATATTACATAGAAATAAAATAAAAATGCTATATGATTTAAATGAAAAAATTTGTTTTTTAATCTTCTTCAATTAATCAGAATTGGTTCAGGATTGAATTCCGATTTGTGCTTGAATTCTAGAACAAAGTCAAATTTATTTATGAGCTTCGGTGCTTATTTTTGTGAGTGTACGAGATACGGACTCGAGACCTACAAACACGCAAATTATATTAATGTACGTATCACAAATGTTGGTTGTGCTTGTCGCGCTTGGGTTTGTTTGCTTCATCATGGCGATAATGAAATTTTTGGTCACAAACAACAACAACAACAACAACAACACGCACACAACCACAACGAATGACAACAACAAGCACAAGTACAAACAGCACCTGCAGGGATTAATTAAGTTAAGCGTATAATTTGAAGCTCCCACATGAAGTCTTATATGTAGTTGTATTTCTCTTATATGTGTGTGTTGTTTACGCTCAGCACAGTGGACGAAACTATAGAAATTGTTAAGAAATTTGTTTAATTTGCAGTTTTCGAATTTGTATTCGTCAGATTAAAATTTTACTTTGTTATAAACATTATAGTAGGAAATTATTCCGCTTATCCCTCCAAATTCATTCAATTTTTAGTTAACAGATTCAAATTTTTGAAAATATAGTAAATAAAAAATCTTGCGGGCTGGCTCGACTGCCTTATACCCTGTACCCCAACTCACCCTTGCCCATACAGGATGCAATAATGCCAATAGAAAAATCTTTAAGTAATCATAATTCTCTTATTTATGTACCGATATTTAAGAAATTTACAGAATTGGAATATATTACTTATCTCTACAGTTTGTAGATGACAGAATTCACTTAGATAGATTTGTATGTCGTCAATTGTTCAATGTATTTTATTTGAGGTCATTGTTCGCGATCCCATCAGTAGAGGGTATAAATATGGTAACATTAATATTAATTTATTATACTTTCACCATCGAAAATCCGCCGGTCAAATAAAGGGTATTCATTGGTAGACTTACTTTTGGGTTACCTTATTTCAGAAACTAGATTTTGATTGCAATTTTTATTTATTAATCAACGAATTCAATTTATTACATAGACTTTACAATTTTCTTTTTAAAATATCTTTAAAGAATTAAGTAAAAATGAAATTTCATTTTGGAATTTAAATTTTTGATTTAAAATCAGTTAAATTAATTTTCATTTAAAAGTTACTCGAGCAATTAACAAATATAGCTGAATTGATAAATGCCATTGTACAATATCTTGCAATCTACAATGATTTGGGTCGTATTAACATTTTCACCTCCTTAAGCCAAATGTTATTCCAATCCATGTGACCAAATCTGTTATTTAAAGAGCTGTAAATAAATAAAGGAAATTAATTAAACTGATAAATTAAAACCAACCACATATTGAGTTATTTGAAAGTCAATTACCATTTATAACAGGCTTTGTACCACCATCCTCCATTATATTTTGCACAATTTCCAATAAATATATCATTATCGTTGTCGAAAGTTGAGAACTTCATATCTTTGTGATACATCAAGTAATCACCTGCGTTGCCTGAATAGGTCCCCGAAATGTTGAGTCTATATTTATCGTTCTCACTTGAAATCTCGAACAGATCATAATAGGCATACATGATTGATCCATTCTCTTTGTTAATCATATGTATATAGAGTTCATGTGGCTTGGAAGTTGTTAATTTGTGAATTTTTTCCAGTCCCATGAAGAAATCGCCATTTAGAGAACCAAAGCCGTCACGGTAGGTAATCCAAGATCTATTGAAGTCCTCTTTGCCGTCCTTCCGTTGTTGTATGACTGTCCATCCGGATCCCATAGCCAAATTATGGCAAAGCACGTCGAAGGTTTCGCATTCAGAGGTTTTAATTTTGTGTATACCAGGAGAATTTGCATGAGGAATGCAACTATAGGGAATGTTTGACCCATTGGAGATTTTAAGTAATTCATTGAGCTGATTTATTTGAACTCTAAGCTTTTCATTAATTTCTTCTTTTTGTTTTAACAATTTTTCTAAGCTTTGTAATTTGATTTCATTGTTAACCTTTTCTTCTCCAAGCTCTTCGAAGAGAAAATCATTCTTCTGTTTAATCAGTTTTTTAAAGTCCTGCAATTTCGTTTCGTTGCTAATCTTTTCTTTTTCGATATCAACTATTGTCGTATTTTGTACATTTATTGTCGTTGTTGTAGATTTTTGAAATTTGTCAGTTTTGGTGGTTGTCAAGATATTTATTTTGCTATGAATTGATTTAATTGTTCTGTGTAACTCGTTAAGTTCTTGAGAGCATAAATTATTGTTTTTAGTTATTAAATGTATTGTTTCAATGTTTGCATTATTGTTGACGGTTAATTGTTTTATTTGAGCTTCCAGATTCTGATTGATTTGTTTTAAATGTGAATTATCGTTAATTTCTTTTTGAAGTTGATATTTCAATTCTTTTATTTCATCGTCAATGTTTTCAATCTTATTTTCATAGCAATTTCTGTTTTTCAGTTCTCCTACATAAGACAATAAAGGTTTGATGATTTTGTATGCGTAGGCCCCGCATAGCTCGTCTTGCCGCTTAGTTTCATAACAAGGCTAAAAAAGTGATAAATAAAAAAAAGAATTAATACACAATCCTTTACCCCCTCTCGCACTTAACCATACAGCCAGGCTTGTTAGACCCTATGTATACCCTGTAGCATTTCTCTACATAAACATACTTAAAGATCAAGCTGATCACATTCAATAAAGTTAGTTGCGTATAATGACTCAGAGCATGAAGACGTGTCATTCAAAAACATTCACTTGACATATTCAAAATATTAGAAATAAATATTTACCTCAGCCTGCACCAAACACTCATTATATGTTATTATCATTGCTATAAATAGCGAATAACGCCAGAGTACATTCAAACTCATTTGCACTTTTTTAATTCACTAATCCACACTCAAAATTCACTTGAAAACGACTAAATAATTCGAATGCCTCGAGAATCCACGAAAGCTTGGAAAAAAACATTTCGCACTGATAAGAAATACGATAAGGTGCAGCAGCTGTGAATTGTGATATGATTTACAGCTGACGAAATCATAACTTTAAAGTATGTATTTCTATTGCAATGTCAAAGTTTGAGCTTATTATTATATAGAAATAAAATATATAAAATTATTGACCCAGTTTGTACCCAATTAAGGGGTTCAGGTTGGGCAATTTGTCTGTTCCATATCTTTAATAACCCTATTCATTATGAATAAATATATAGACTTGTATATATAACTTGAAATTATTATAATTCACTATAAATTACTATACTACAGTAAGAGTATACCATAAAACAAAATTATATATTTTCACACAAAAAAAAAAAAAAAGTTTTATGCTCTTTCTTTTCCGATGGTAATGCAATCCACCAATTGCCGTTGGTGTGGGAGATATAAAAAATTTAAAACAATCTTGATCATTGTACTATGTACATAGAAGAAACTACATACGATAATTGGTGTCTCTATTTATCGAAATGTACGTGTATATGTTTAATGGTGTAAATGGTTTGGTCGTGACAAATTTTGTTATATTTAAATACTTTGTTAAAGAGACCACAAAATAATAAAATAAAACCTAACTACTAATTTTAATGACGTTGAACTCCTAATCTTATTGCATATCGCATTTAAAAACCAGAAAGAACGCAACTACTGTTATATACAATGTCTGTTGCATATCTTCGCTGTTTCTTTACCGATCGTAATGTAATTTACAGCATCGATAGAAATTGCAGTACGCTATGTATATGCCAAATCCCAAAATTTTACCTTTTTCGGTTAGTTTAGGAAGGTAGTTAGAAGTTATCAAAAAACTATAAAAAAAACTGTATCTGATTGCCGCATAGAAGAGCCTAAATATCAAAAAATTGTATACACTGTATACAGTTTTATAGATTATATATATATATTTGTTAATTAAATATTTATTTATTTTATTGATATACTCCAACATAAATAATATGTATTCAACTGTTTATTTAATATAATTCATTTATATTATTGTACTTAAAGGAGACTAGTTGAACTTGCCTACTGCGACATAATTTGACTCTAAATGCAATTTTTCATTCTCTAACTTTCATTTCTATTACAGATCCGACTTGGAGCATTTGCGTTCTGTTTTTATGGCTGTGGAAAATGGCGATCTGGGCATGTTAAAATCTCTTGGCATCAAGGACTCTGAGCTGGGTGATGTGAAATTCTTCTTGGAGAAACTGGTCAACACCGGTTTCCTTGACTGAGTAGCGCCTGATCCGGCTTCTGGATTTTATTATGCACACGCACAGCCCATTAATCCTAATTTTTATTCATATTTGGGCACACCCTACGATAATTACAATTATTAAAGCGGTGTTGCAGCCAGATGTCTTATCTACACACACTTACACCTGACAGTCTGACAGTCATCCACATGGTACAATTACTCTACTACTCTAAAACATGAACATATTTTCTCAAAACTCTAGCAATTATTTTGTGTTCACCAACTGCTTCATTTATTTTATGCCTTACCAAAATTTCATTTGAAAAATTTACCTTTTTATAAAAAAAACTCCAAAAAATAGAAAAATACAAAAAAATGGAAAACTATGCAAAAAAATCTGAGAAAAAAAGAAAAACATATGGGAAATATTTTGGTTGACCCAAAACGCATATACTATATATACGCATATAGAAAAAAAAAGAATAGCGATGAATTGGCTGCTCTCTTAACATATCCAAGATCTTTTCCAAATTTTCTGCGCTTTCGGCCTACGTTTTGAGTTTTGAGTTCAGTTTTGTTGACAACTTCTAAAAATTTTGAGAAAATTTATGCGCATTATTTCATTATTTCTCCAATCGAACTTTTCCAAATTAACCATTAAAATATAATTCACGTAAAAAAGAAATATGGAAGCAGGATCGTTAGGCAAAAAGCTAAACAAAAGAAAACAAATAAGAATATATCTTGAATACACTCGTTTAAGTGTTATATGATATTGAAATCTCTCTTTTCTATATGTCTTGTACGTACGTGTATACACAGATTTTATCAATGTATTTGTAAGTGTTTCAAGTTGCCTCACAATACCGCTAGTTTCAATCCCACACTCAAGGTATTCACAACCCGAAACCTATGGCTATCAGTACAGAACCTTCCAACTCAACCATGTCCAATGAACATATTGTATTCTATGGAACTTTTTGCAATTTCTTTTCTACAAACACAAACTTGCATTCAGCTATATCTATGTAGAATAAAATGGTATATCACTTTAGATATACATATCTAGAGCTTAGGAAAACCCCAATTTGCAAGCCCTGCAGCTATTGTTGTCGAATTGAAACCGCGTAAACTTATATATATCCGAATTTTCAATTTACAACCTAATCAAATATACCAAAAAATATATTTATTATAGTCTAAAGTAGAATGTGGTGTAAGTCGGGCTACTGTGCACAAAGAAAACAAAAACCACACAAATGTCGAGTTGCATAATAAACGAATTCCCTAAAAAAAATTAACAAAAAATCTAAAATGCATTGATAATATTAGATGTTTAGTCAATTTATATTCTATTCAAGCACAATTTTGTTAAAGAAAAATGTTAAGAAATAGTAACCAATATGAAACTTAAATGATTGAGGTTTTTAGCAGCCAATTTTGTTTATGCCATAAAGCTGACCCCCGGAACAACAACAATATCCAGAAGTTCTAGTATAAATTACAACAAAATTGGCTACTAAGACGAAATCCTTCAACTACACAATTTACATACTTTTGCTATTCTTTTATAATAATAACTTTCTTGTAACATCTTCACTCAAATACTTTATAATTTGCTGAAACTTGAAAACAATTGATAGAGCACGGAATTGTTAATACAAAACGCAAAAATCTAAATATCCAAATAAATTAGTGGTATCTTGTGGTATTTTCAGTTCAACTCTAAAGCAACTAATCGAACCCAACGTTCTAGTAGAGCAAGCAAAAAGAGCTAAAGGAAAAATTAAAATAGAAATAAATAAATTAATGGAGTTATAAGTACCTTGAATTAGCTGGTAGAAACACAAGCAAAAATTAAAAAAAATATTACCAAAATAGATTATGATTAAAGTTGATTTATAATTTTAAAAATGTGTTGATCTATAATTGTCTATTTTAAATATCTAAAAAATGACATTGAATATACGAAATTATATTCAGCTAACAAATTAAGAGTGGTATTAAACGAAAAATGATATGAACAGAAATCGATCCATTGAAATATTTATATATAAATATATAAAAATGATATATAAAATATTTAAGTAAAACTGTATGTGTGGTGTTCTGCTATACATATAACTTGAAAAAAAATATATATAAACATAACACATTTAATCAAGTATGTAGTATGTGTATATGCCCCCGTGTAAATAAAGAGACAAACTACGTAATTCATAACGATGCAAATGAAACTTGAACGCGAACAGGAATAAAAAATTGACAAAATTAAATAAAAATATATAAATAAAAAGTGATAGTTTTGTTTAACTGAGAATAATTATTACAAATTTATTTGTTAACTAAATGTAATACTTCAACATTTTAAATAACTCTAAAAAATCTCTCACATATCCTTGCAAAATATAAAATATGCAACGTTTCTTATTGAAGAAAATTTTAACAAACGATTTATTATACAAAAAACCAAGCGAAATTATGCAAGATATTACGATATTATCTAACTATAACTATAAGCAACAAAACTATATCACAAACATATCAGCGGATTTGCTATAGAAACGCAACTTCAAGCAATGCGCCATGAGGAAACAAAACTCAACAAAATATCAAATAACAATTAAAAACAATTTTAGAAAAAATATGCAACATATCAATTAACAACAAAGTGAATACATATCAAATATGAGAGAAACACAAATAGAAATATCCTTAAACACAACACAAAATTTCACAACATTTGTTTCACTCTTCTTGAACTTTGCAACTTGTTTCAGTATTTTAAGCCCAAAAACTGACCCAAAAAAACCATTAAAGTACTGAAATAATTCTGCAAAATTCTCAATTTTTAATTATTTGTTTTAGCAACTTAATACAGCAAAAAACCATTTAGACATTATATTTCTCTAACAATTATCAATAAACATTTCAACAGAAATTGTAGCAAAAACTATTGCAGCAAACAAGAGGTAAATACTCTTCAAAAATCACACAAAAAAAGATGAGACAAAAACAATTAACAAAACATACATATCTAGAGTTAGGCAAAACTCGAATTCAATTTCAAATGATACAAATATATATATACTTGCTATATATGAAACAATTCTATGTGTATATGAATATACTAGTTTAAAAACGCAGAAACTTAAATACAATTTTTAAACATTCCAATGAAGCTATTTCTTTGGTGTGCTGTTTTAAAAACAAATTCAAGTCTTTTATTTGCTTTCGCCAGTTGGTAAGTTGAAAATTCAAATATATATTAAAATTACTTAAATGTTTTTGCAAATATTGAAAATCGTTTTATTGTATAGTTTTTTTTTTTATTTTATTATTTGTTACATGTTATTAATATTTTTGAAATGGTATATAGCTTCTCTATTGTGTTTTATTATCTAAGGTTTTTGTTAACGTTGAGATCGGTTATTAATATTATGCATAACATATAATGTTTAATAACCGAATTCGCTTAATACGCTTTTCGGGGTAGATAAATATACATAATATTAGACAGCATACAAATATTATGATTAACACGCAGTTTTGGCATGGAATCAAATATTTTATATAGACTTGATCAGCTCATATAGTTTCCAAAATCGACGCGTGCATCCAATCACAGAAAAAGGAGGACAAACGACTTAATTTGTCGCCCTGATCAAGCATATATTTACTTTGGCTGATCTTTTACCCCTTCTTCTGTTATTACCCATTTCATGGGTAAAACAATAATATGTAATATGTAATATATACGCCATTAAATCTGAAATAATTGTTTAATAAAATACTTTTAATTCAGCTCGTTTGGGGCAATTCATCAAAAGTTATGGACGTTTTTCAATCATAGTTTCGTTTAGCAATTTGTAGAAGAGTGTAAAATTTGTTTCAATTCATACCAGTTTAATACCTTTCGTTTATCGCTCGCCCACTCAATGCTAAGAATCAATTATGATTTTTAGGCTGTGACTAGCGCATTAACTAAATTAAATTGAAAATTGAGCTATCAGTTAGTATTAGGCGTTTTTTTCTTGTTTCAATAACCGTATGCAACAAGTTTGAATTCAACATTCTAGTGATAAGATACGGCTAGAATTACGCCCGCCTGACCGATCCACCCGATCTGCGACCCACTCGAAACCCCTCAATGTCTATGCCTTTTACTTTCGCCTTAAGCAAGTGAGAAGAGAGTTGTTGAAATTAATTCTGATAACATGTCGTAATAGTGTGTTGAGTGAGAGGCCGAGAATGCGAGGGAGAGACCATATAGAATCTATCTCTGTGCAAATCATACATGTCGACTCAATTTCTCACGTTTGTTTCTATTTTTCATTTTATTAATAAGTATTCTAATCAGCTGCAAGATGTTTGCATTAAGTTTCACATTTTTTGAGCCCGTAGTATTTATTTACGCGTCTCTTGATTAGTGCTTCTACGGCAGCTCGTGGCGGTAGACGAGTTTTTTTATTAAAGGCGTATTCGTGCTGCTCTATGTAAGGTATAGAAATCTCTATTTAATAGAGTTAAATATGCAAAAGTGTAGTGCAGTTTGTTGTGTTGTGTATTCGTTTTATTTTACAAAAACCTTTAGTTGTATGTCATGTTAAAAAAATCCCAACTTCGTACGATCATTATTTCGAGTTTGCGCGTTAGTGGTTTCTATGGCAGCTATATGATATAGTCAGCTGATGTCGCCAATTTTTTTAAAACATATTTAGATTATTATTTTTAAGATTTTTGGTGAAAATTTCATAACGATATCTCCACTAGAAGTATTTTTTATGGTGCAGTTTTTTGACTCAACAAGTGGTTGCACTTCACATTTTAATACCAGCCCAAAAGTATGCAGCATCATTCGAAATACTTTGAATAAACGATAATATAAAAATAATATATAATAAAAAAATAAAAGAATAAAATCTGAAAATTAAATAAATAATAAATAAACTCCAATAACAAAAAAACAATATTTTAATATTTTATTTTAAAATAAATTAATGAAAGCTATACTATAGTATATAAATAATTTGGAGATTTATAGCATCAACTGTTTTGTTAAATTCTAATAAATAATCTCATATCTACAGCTAAGCTCAAAAGCATTGTTGCCATGTTTTTGAAAGCTACATTTGAAGTAAAAATAATCTAAAAATATCTAAAATAAAAACATACATTTTGGTGAAATATTGGATACAGAATATTGATAAAATCAAGATATAAAATATTCTTGCTTCTGTTTTTATTTGGCATACATTAGTTTATAACACTGCCCCTGGCTCATTTGATTATATTAAATATAAATTTTCTCGGCAAATGCTTACATCTTATCAAAAGTGTTCATTTTGGTCCAATTCATATACATATATACAAAAATAATATCCAAAAATAATTACACAAATATAATTATAATGTTTAATTTAATTTTTAAAAATATATTATTTGTTATTAGGTTATATTTGATTGAGATACGACGCTAAAGACCCTTAAATTTTTGTATTGGCATCAGAAGAAAGGTCACTATGCGATAAAGAACAAGTTTCGCTATTTGTATGTATTTCTGGCTCAAAAAAAGCTATAACTTATTTAAGGAATTTATTGGAACAAGTGTTTTCAATGCCAACGTCAAGCAAATCCATTACTTTTTAACGGTAATCTGTTGCCCAATTATACTACATCTATAGCCATGCACGATCCCAGCGATTACGATTCGGTGTACAGCGAGGAGGAATTCCATGATATTATTGAGGGTGCCACAACGCCGCCCTTGATGAACTATGAAGAGTTTCTGGTGAAGACGATGGGTGAGTTTTGCTTTGCAACTTTTTGTTATCAAGATAAATACTCTATGTATAAAGTTTGCTTACAAATCCAACAAGATGTACACTGAGACAAAATTATAGAATTTCCTATGTCAAATTGAAGCGCGTTCTTAAAGTTCCTGTTGTCATTTTCGTAAACTTTTAATGGGTGTTCCTAATTCTTGCAGCAAATTCTAGGCCTTTCAAATTTCATTTTCCTTTTTTTTATTCCCAAATATCATAATCTTAAACTTTAATAATTTGACACAGTAGAAAAAAAAAATACGTAATCAATTTACTAATGTTTTACCCTAACTTTTATTTTAATTAATAAAATAATCTGAATTCATTTACGATTTTATTTAGATTAAAATAAAAAATGGTACCGTATTTTGCCTTTATTGAATTTTTTTACGATCGTGTTTTGATTTGTGTTTGAACTTTAGAACAAATAAATATCCATTTAAGAGCTTTAACGCATCAGTCTTTATTTTTCTGAGTGTACATACTACGTATATTGCCTTAGGTACACATTAGAGCTGTCTACACTTGTTGTGCTTATCTACTGTTTGTCAGGGTTTAAATTTTGATAAAATGTCGCTGGCGTTGAAACTTTTGCATACAAAGTGAAAACTCGGCCAGCCCATGGTACATATTATACCGTGTACCCATGGAAAATGAATAAACAGGGTTAATAGATTTGTGCGAAGCTATGTATGTAGCAGGGAGAAGGAGGCGTGGCAGACGTCATGACCAGGACGACAAGTCGATTTAGCCCTGACTGTACGAAAGCTGAGATTTCGGCAACTATTACAGCTAGAGCAAACATTTTTGTTATAAGTGTTTACCAAGTTTATTTCAAATGTTGGTCTCTACGCCCCCTTTACGCCTTAATTTATTAAAACCGAATAACCAGCGTGATGTTAAACAGACGGCTGTTATTTAGTTATTGTTATTTAAAGCACATACCCTCTATGATTAAAACTATCAATCCCAATTGCTTTGAAATCGGTTAATAAACACAGAAGATATTAAAGAAACAATATTGCAGGCTTTGGTCTCGCTTGCACTTTTAGCAGAGCGACCATTCAAACATGGTATGAAAAAGAAAGAAAGAGCAGCACTGCTGCAGTACTTCGTGCAATATTTTATAAATATTTTAAATTTATATTTATTTTTAAATTAATTGATAAGCGGGATCAATCGTGCTTATGTCTTCTCTGCTTTCATTTGTTCATCAATTAATTCCAATTCGATTTCAATTGATTTCCCATACAACAACAGCAACAATTCCAATTCACACGCTGCGTTAAGCGCAACGAAATGAGAATGGAACAGCTGAGCTCTCAGTCACTGTTAATAACAGCGCTCTCTGGGAGCATAAGTAACTTAACAGCGTGGTAAGCCAATGTTAATGTAATCCAACATTTTGTCTTACTTTTACAACAAATTCTACAAACACAAGCAAGAAACATTCCCAAACAAAAGTGATTGTTGCATTCAAAATTGTTGCCTTGAAAGAGAGCCAATACGGTTAATCAGTGCTGCCAGTTTAGCTCTTTTATGAATAGATCGAACATACATACATAAAAGTAGAAAAGCTTAAAAATTCGTTACAAACTTATGGATATAAATCAAGCATATCCCAACTTTTTTTTTGCAAAATGGAAAATTTTAATATAAGGAATGATTGACTAATCATTAACGACCAAATTATTAAAATCCGATGTAAAAAAAGGGAGTTATAATAAAAAAATAATTTTTTTTAGTGTTATATTTATATAACAACGCACAGTGGTTTCGAATTAGTAGAGGTGTGGCCAAAAATACTTATATTAGTAATATTATTATGAAATAGAACATTAAAGGGCAGCTGACAGTAGAAGACCCTGTAGTTTTATTCAATGTGCCCTATCAGCACGAACCAGGTCATCCGAATATCGAACGACTTCATTCATATAATGAACCAGTTCATTCACTAATATGTACCATAAATAACTTAATTTGGATGATACTATACTATATGCGTCTTTTGCTGTCGATCGTGTAAACGTCAGAATGACACACAGCATTTTGAACTCGTAGAACTCAGCTTTAAGTTAAACTGAATAAATTTAAATAATAATAAAATACAACAAATAAAACAATATAAATGGTTATAGAGATAATAATAGTGCAAATAATTTAATTTCGTTATTATGGTATATAGTTAGGTATAAAATATACCATCACATACAGCTTTTGGGCGGCTGCTCAAAACCATACAACACAGCTGTTAACTAACAGAATTGAGAGCAGCCGCTTAGCAGTGATGCGCATGAAATACAGTTAATTTCTAAGATTTATAGCAGAGGTGCCCAAACTGAGAATACAGAAGAGCAATTACTAATACACACAAATAAAAACACCAATACATAGACGCAAGCATTTTTTTCGTTTCAATTTGCTGCACTGAAAAAAAATTATGTGAATATTTTTAATGAAAAGATCGTGAAGATCCAATTTGAAACGAGAATAAACATTTTCATTTCAATCAAGAAATATCAACTTAAAATCCACACAACAAATTATTTATATTTACATTAATTTTAGTTAAATGTGCTCTGCGATTGCGCACATTCTGATCGAAATAAATAAACAGAATTGATTTCGCTCACTGCATGTATTTCGGCAACACAACAACAAAGCGCATGAAATTCCAAGAAAAAAACCCTAGCTTGCGAGAGCACACAGTGGGGGTTTTAGCCTCGCTAGCGGCATTTAATTACAAATTTTAAAATCATTTTATTAATAATATTTTATGCAAAGAAATTTTTATTTTATTAGCAAAAATGTGTCAATCATTTTTATAACAATTGTAAATATTATTTTTAATTTGTTTATAAAAAAATAATGTACAAATTAATGTATATAAAAAATTAAAATATAACAAAACATTTCAAAAAAATAAAAGTATTAAAAAACAATAAAAAAAAATTGTAAAAACATTTTATAAACCTAATAATATTTTGATTTTTCCTACAAGTTATTATTTAAATGCCGCTAGCAAAGCCAAATGGCCCACTGTGGAGCGACGACGTGTGGCGAGGCTGAGTCGGGAGAGCAGGCAGAAATGAGTGGAATGAGAAAAACCAAGGCGATTTGTTTGTGTAATATGCTTTGCTTACGAGAGAGCGCGCTCACACATACGGTGTGCGTGTCCCCATAAGAAAGAGCAACAGCCCTATCTACGGAGCAACGAGAGCTATGGGCTGGGCACCTCTGATTTATAGTTATAGTTAAATGATATCAGAGCCCAATTTAAATTAAACACATTTCAATTCACATTTGACAGCCTTTGCTTGGCATAAAACGCGCACTTTGGCAAGTTCGTAGCGCTTTATAGCTAAATTCAGCTAGCTTTGGCGGCTGCTCAATTCCAGCCAGCACTGGCGCTCACAACGAAGATCGGTTTGCAGCGGGCCGACAGTTTACAGTCGGCAGTATCGACAGCGCAGTCGCGCGAGCAACTTCGCTTTACGCTTCAAGTGCGCGCACGGAATTTGCGTTTTACGAACGAGGTAAAAAGCGAGAAAAAAAGCAAAGGCAATAAAAAATAGCCATTAAAAGCGCTTAACTGTGCGTTGTTTGCGGCTGGAGGGAAATGTGTGAAAATTGTGTAATTAGAAGCAAGTGAATTTGTATTTGGCTCAAAGGCATTGCGAAAATTAAATGAAATGTGAACGCCGACGTTGACGTCGACGCTGACTGCGACTGCGACGCGTAGCGACACGACGCAACAAGTTCAAGTTTAAAGTGTTTGTGTTTTTGTGGCAAAGTTTTGATATTTGAGCCAAGTTTTTTATAAAATTAATAAAATAATAATGAATTAAAAAAATAAAGCTAGTTCTTGGTGCGGAAATAATGTTTTCATGGCCTTTAACTCTTTTTCTTTCTCACACACACACGCACACACACAGCGACTCAGTTTGTAGTTGTGGTTGTTGTTGTTGGCTGATTCTTTGACTCACAAATTACCCGCGACGTCAGCAGCGGCAGCGCAGTCGGTAGCGGCAGCGCAACTGTTGTCTGTTCCACGTGATTCCATGCGTTCCATATCTGGTTTTCGCTTTCCATGCGCGCGTGTGCCGATTGGAATTTGAGCGTGTTCCACTTGCCAAGCGTTCCGCTTGGGCCTCAACCGGTGTTTGTTTGCTGATCGAGAGAGCGAGAGAGAGAGCAAGGGAGCGAGAACCACCTGTGCGGACAGCCTGCTATCTCGCTCACCCGCTGCGCGCTAGATAACAAATACTATGTAATTTGATAAAGTAAAAAACGAAGCAGCGTAAACAACAACAAACTAAAAAGCCATGTTAAATTAACCAGCGAAAAACAAAACAAACAAAAAAACTCATTAATGCAATCACATTGTGCCGTTTAACGGTAGTTTGTTGTTCTTTTGCGCTCGTCCGTTCTCTTTGCTTTATTTTGGCGTTCTGTTTGTGTTTTCGTATCTCTCTCTCTCTCCTCTCTTTCTTTCGTCTCTCTCGCCTTATCTCTCTTCACACGCTGTGTATTTTACTTTTGCGGGAATGTTTCAGGTGTCAGTTGGAAATTTATGTTTTCCCATCAAATTTTGGCACCTTTTTAGACTCTGTACCCAAGAAATTGGTAAAATCACTACTTTTAAAAAGTACAAAAGGGTATATTAAGTTAGTACCAATTTCAAATTCAAATGTATTTAGGTTCTCCTAAACAGAAAGCAAATCAAGCTTATTTAGGTACCTCATTTTTGTTTGCCTTCCCCTTCGTTAACCGCCTAAAATATAGAGCAGTCTTAATATAAAAGCTAGTCTTAAATATTCTCTATAGAAGCTGTAAATTACGTTACGATCGAAAAAGGAACAGCAAAGATATGAAACGCACAATTTGCTCAACTGTCCCAGAGACTGTGTGTGTGTGTGGCTTTGTGTGTGAGTTTGTGTGTGTACACAAAGTACAGGGTCTCCTATTGTCGGTTACGTCCTACTGAAGCCTTCCGCCTAATTGACCCGCTCCGTTCAAACAACTTACTTCAGGTTTGTTTTGTTGGCAGAAACCCCAAACGCGCCTTTATTTTCAAAAATTATCGCGTAACAATACGAAACAAAGTGCAAAACAAAACAAACAGTGAGAAAGTAAAAATAATGGCAACGATATAGCCAAAAATCATATAAAAAATCAAAATTGGAAAATATAAAAATAAAATAAATAAGCAGCAAATGCATTTTATTTATGTGATTCAACATTCTTAACTTTTACAACCCGAGTTCAACTTACCTGCTCGAACGAAAATATTGGATTACACAACGAAATCAATTAACGAATATGGAACCAGCGATTTTAATAGGTACGTTAAGGTCACAATATTATATTAGAATAGAAAACAAGTCAGCACACTAAATTTGAAGACAAAAATAAACTAATTTTATAAAAATGCAAATCTTTCATCAAAAAGTAATTGTTTTTCCACTAAAATTGAATAGCAGATATTTTAACCAGTCGGAGAGACTACAGTCGGACGTTATGGTTTTCTTGCGGTTACTTTGAAAAGCTTAGAAAGCACAAAACATTTAGTGCAACAGACGAATGACTTTAAACAAGTCGGAAGAGCTACAGTCGGCAGCAACTGACAGTACCTGTGTGCCCTACTTTTCAACATATTACCAAGTGCTGCAGGAATGCTTCTTGTTCTTTCATATTTTTGTAGCTCGCTTTTAAATTGTTTATTTGAGTAATATTCTGTTTATGTTTATTAACCGATTTCATTGCATTGGTTTTAATTCAAATGAATATAATATTTCGGCATAAAGCATCAAATATTCGAAATCAATTTGTTCCACACATCTATCTACAAATGGAATTTCGCAGCTCTAGATTTTGTTTTTGAAATCCTTTATCGTCTTAGAAAAAGCAATTAATATGGGTTCTTTAATAACTTCTGTGTTTATCAACAGATTCCAGTGCGCTTTTCAGGATAGTTTAATAGGATGCTCTTTAGTATACATTTTGAATGCATTTTAATTCGAATTTTATTTTGTTTTTGTCGATTACGGTTTTCGGTTTTTGTCATTTACGCCCTGTAGCATCCAACTTGATATGTGTACGGTCTACGCAAAGTTATAAAACCCTTTTTTCCATTTACGGGTAAAGTGTAAAAAAACTTTTCTAGATTTTACAAACACAAAAAATAATTAGATAAAAGATAATATACTTTTAATATATACTTTATAATAAAATGAAAATGAAAATTGTGCTGTTTTTTTTTATAGCAAAAAGGTACTCTTGAGGTTAACCTTACATTTGGCAATTTGGCTTTTATTTGTAAGAATTTCTCATGATGCAAGTAATAAAATGAATTACAACGAAATATTAATTAATTTTGCGATTTGCCAAAGCGGGCACAGGTTATACATCATCATAATTGATGATCACAATGAAAGCAAATGAGTTTCAATTTATCGTCTAGCAGTAGCTGGAAATGCAATCATTAACAAACTGCAAATGGGCAGCATTTAGGTGGTATAGAATAAGCAGAGGGGAGGGGAGGTTGAAGGGACGGGGGCACACAAAATGGGAACCCATTAAAAGAGCTGCAGCAACAAATTGCAATCTTGAGTAATTTTTTTATGGGCGTGAGTATTTTTCACTCCACTCGCATGTGGTGGCTGCTCCACATTCAAGTCAGGCCAACAGAGGAGGGAGGATGGTGCCGAGGGGGAATGGAAGGCCGAGGTGGAGGAGGAGAAGGAGGAGGAGGAGAAGAAGGTGGAGTAGGCATACTGATAGTCAACCACATGTGGCCAAATGCAAATGCGCATTCGCATTCCAAAGCCAGAGCAGCTGGTTGTCATAGACAAGCCAGAGACATAGATACAAATACGCTACATTGAGAGAAAAATCAAGTGTTATTCTATGTAAAGTGATATTTTCCGATGTAAGCCGGAAAATTCTTGAGCCCAGAAAAAAATTCCTAATTTAGGCGCTTTCTTAATTTCCGATATTTATTTTAAGGAACATATATATTAAAGTAAATTACTATTGGAAACTATTTGAATTCTAGAATACATTTATTTAAAATCTTTATTTTTTGGAACAAATTATATTTTATTTTTTTAGAGTGTATATTTATGTAAATGTGTTTAGATATTTGTTAAAGGAAATGAAAAAAAAACAATCTGTCGAATGCGCCCGACTGTAAAATACCCTGCGTCCTATATTTTATATATAATTTACAAATATTGATAAAATATTATACTTTTTGTCTGTATCGTGCTTTAATGGCCGCACTACAAGAAGATCAGCGAGGCAAAACCTGATTTATAAATAACTTTTGTGTTTATTAACCGATTTCCATGTGATATTTCAGATAGATAAATGTAATGAATGTATATATATTCTGAATAAAAAGCTTTTATGTTCAATATTTTTATCGATTTGGGCATAAAGGGGGCGTTCTATCCAACATTTGAAATGAACTTGATCTGCGTATGGTATACGACTACCTACATTCCCAAAATTTGTTCTCTAGCTCTTATAGTATCCGAGATCTACGTTCTCATCCAGACAGCTCAACTCCCGACTCAGCTGGACTCGCCCTGTTCAAGAATATATATACCTTTTTGGGTCTGCCACGCCTTCCTCGGCCTGTTATCTACATTTGCATAAACTAATTAACTTTGTTTTCACCCATTTCATGGGTACAGGGTATAAAAACCCACACTCGAATTGTGGCAAATGGCAAGCACAAATTGGTGCGGTTCCGTACTAAATCGAGTCTCAATTACCGATGGGCTCAAACATTCAGCCGGCCCGAGACCTCACAGTAGTGGTTGGATCTCATTAGTGAGGCGTGCGAGAGCGTCAGAGTTATGGCTACAGAAGGAACGAGAGCATGGCTACGGTTGGACTACACTAGACTGAAAAGAGCCGAGCTATATTTATCGTAAGCTGAACTTGATTTAAGCATTCAGTTCTTAATTCAAGTATGTTCTTGGTAGGACTGAAGTTTATCAAATTAGAAAAAGCCAAAAGAGACTAACTAGCTCTCAGGAAACTCTATATCGGCATTTAATAAACAAATTAAATATTGTCTCTTAAATATTAGTCTAATTTCATATTTATTATTAGGTTAATATTTATTTATTTGATACGGTTTTAAGACTAAGATTTAAAATTTGTTAAACTAATATTAACCTTAACCTCTGGAGTCAACCTAACGCTTTTCTTGAATTCACTTGAGTGACGCTTCACTGTACTTATTCTGACATCTATTTAGATATTTAGACATTTTTGTTGTGGTGTCTATAAAGCGAAACCGCCAGTTGGAGCCGGCGATTGAGCCACGCCCGCTGTTTGTCTGATCATTAAATGCTTAACCAAATGAGCTAAGCGAGAGCTGCAGCAGATGCTCGCTTTGAACATGGAATACGAGTGTGATTGCGGGTGTGAGTGTGAGTGTGGGTATTTGAATGAGGGGTGCGGTGGGTAGGAGAGTGTGCGATGTCTGCCCGTGCCGGGCGTGTGCAACATGTGGTCGACATCGTGGTTGAATGAAAGTACTGACAACTGTCTCATCTTCTGGTGCCAAGAAACAGTTCTATTTCTTCTTATATCGTTTGCCTTTTTCCACATATTTTAAAGAGCTTCAAGTGAAACAGAAATTAAACGAGGGCATGAGCTTTGAATGCGTGCAGCTTGGGGTTAATTTGATCGACTCTTGCTGCGTGCTGGGAAAGATAACAAACTGGACAGGGCTTAAGTGGCTGGATGAGCTGTTTTATGGGGCTCTAAATTTTAATGTTTTGAAGACAAATTCTACAATCTAGGCAAACTTTTTTTAGTACAATTTTCTTTATGTTTAATGAAAAATGTATTGTAAACTCGATGTTTAAAAGCTTATATTACTAATTGCTCTGCATACTCTTACTTTTTACTTGTCGATTATTATTTTTCTTATTTTCTTTAAATAGCTTGTCATTTATTCGTCTATCTGTCTGTATAAAAGATAAGATTTCGGAAACTATATGAGCCCTATATTCCACCCACAATGAATGCTGAAACAAGAAATGAACCTATTTAAGAGATACAAATCTATGTATATATAAATTTTGTCTTCAGTAGTTAATAGAGATAATTAATATCATCCAAATCGGTTTATACCTAATTAAGAGAAACATGATGCATCAAAGTTTTGTTTAACTGATTAGCAATCACCTACGTTATAGTATGGAATATAAACAACATGTATGTTTGTATCTACATATATATTTCTATATTTTAATACAGCAACTGATCCATAGAGTATATATTCTTTTAAGTAGACAACTTATAGTTAACGCAAATAAAATTTGTTTTTAAAATGTTTTTTAATATCATCGTTATCATCAATCATATTTAACAAATATTTTTTGGAATAATATATTTTGCACTAATTTTATAAGCTTAAAACATTTTAGATATCCAAATGACTTTTTAGTTAATCTATATTTAAGTATTATTTAAATACTAGGTAATTAAGATTAAAATAATGTTTTTTAATTGTTTTCTAAAAATTAGAACCGTCAACACACTTGTCAATAAATCGAGCTGTTCCTACAGGGTATGCTGGGTTTCAACAATCGTTTCTTATCTCCATAGGCTTGAATACACGTAGTATTTGATGATATAAGCTCATATAGAAGCTATCGAACATGCATGTAGTAGATGCCTAGTACAAATACACATAAATATACAATAGTACTTGGGGGTATCTTCGCTCGAGTATTGTATAAGCAGCTGACAAGTAGCTGTAGCTATTGTGATGATCGCTAAAAATAAACATTTACTCGATTGTCAACAGGCATTAGCCAGCATTTGGACACATACAGACACTGTAGTCTGCTGCTGTCTACGGATATCTGATTGAACAATGAGTAATTAGAAAGTCTGTGCACCCAATAAGGCAAATTGTGTAGCCAGCTTATCAATGGCACAAAAACAAAAGCCAAAACAAAAGCAAAAGCAAAAGTTGAGCCTAACCTCAAGTGGCGCGAGTGAAATGTTTGCAGACTCACTTGACCATAAATGTTGGCGTTTCATTGACTTGAGTTGACTTGGCACTCGCAGTTTGAAGACAAACATGATAAACTGCATTGATGCGTTACAAATCCTCGACAGATCGTTGCACAGTGGCACAAATTGCGTGGAAATAAGGCAAATTTAAATCCAAAGCCTGATACAATTTACAATTAACAATTCTAGCAAAATGTAACAAAATTTTTAAAATCAAACATTTTATTAATTCAACGTTAATTGCTAATTTAGAACCACTGTGCACTGCTGACGCAGCTGCAGCGCCCTTTCTCTTTTATGCTCATATTTTTTTCTTATTTTATTTTTATACCCTGTGCCCATTTGAAAAATGGGAAAAACAGGGTTAATAGCTTTGTGCGAATGTATGTAACAGGCAGAAGGAGGCGTGGCAGACCCCACAAACTATATATATTCTTGATCAGGGTGAAGAGCTGAGTCGATATAGCCATGTCTGTCTGTTGTCTGTCTGTTGTCTGTCTGTCTGTCGTCTGTCCGTCCGTTCGTATGAACGCGTCGATTTCGGAAACTGCAAAAAGCTAGAGAAGCTGTTTTGGTTGCTATCGGCAGGCGTATGCAATACGCACATCAAGTTTATTTCAAATCGTTGAAGCCACGCCCCCTTCACGCCCAAAAATCAATAAAACTCACATAACCTCGAATTTTTAACACAAAAGGTTGAATAGCAAGCGTAATATTGAGCATAGAATGTTGTTATTCGGAACATATACTCTCTACTATTATATTTAACTATCCTGAAAAGAGGAGTGAAATCGGTTGATAAACACAGGAGATATAAGCTACGAAATACTTGAACTTAAAAGTTCAAAAACAAGCGTAATATTAAACATAGAATGTTGGTTTTTGGTATATATACGCTCTTCTATTATATTTAACTATCCTGAAAAGCGCATTAAAATTGGTTAATAAACATAGGAGATATAAGCTACTCAATACTGCATGTATTGCTTCGCACGGGCCCTGCAGCCCAGCAAGTGTATGTGTGTATGTATAAACAGAAACACACATACATGTAGAATAGACGAATACCATACATGTATGTGTGCATATGAACGCATGTAAACAACACCAATTGCGAGGTGCCAAAATAAGATTGCGCAAAAGAACAAAAGTCTGTGACGCGTGACGTCAGAGACCAAGCGACAAGTGTTCGAGCGCCACCTTCATCGCCATACCATGTGCCAAATTGAGTTTTGGCGGTAGCGTTGCCACCTCGTCAGATCGTTTTAATCAAGATAGATTAAATTATATTTAAAGAATTTTATTATATACTTAACGGGCGAGCGCGCAGCGCGAGCTGTGGCACAGGGTATAAGACAGTCGGGCTTGCCCGACTGTCAGGTCGAGCGCGCCAGAGCGCGCGAGATTTTTTTACAATATTTTTTTTCTTCTGCACGCAACATCGATCATTGTGAGTGATAAGACTGTTTGAGTTATGAATTGAATGTGTATTGTGGGGCGTACAGATTGATTGGATGCATGTTGAAACAGCCAGACAAATGAAATCGCAAAATATTTCATATAAAGTGTAATTAAATTTAATAAAACAATAACAAATTATAGAAAAATAATTAATATAAATATGATTAAACTGTGTGTATATCCAGCCGTCTGTCCGTCTATCTAGATACATACATACATATACATCAAAGCCTAATAAATGAATGAAAGCCAAACTTCAGTTCAACAAGAGTTGTACAAACTCTTCGATCAACAGTTGCAGTTGCACTTCCATGGCCAGGGTCAACATTTGCGTCGTTTCAGTAATCTTTCTTCTGGCTTCTTCTTTTTCCGCAGAGAGGCAAAGCTGCTGTAGCTACAAATATATAAAAACAAACATATAGATAGAAATGTATCTCTTGCTCCGACTCGCTTATTCCTTCTGTAGTTTAGTTTGCTCAATAATTTTGCAAGCAAACTGTCATATTAATTAATAACAGTCGGATTCTCACGCTGCTTCATTGGGAGCTTGGCAGCCTGACTACAGGCTCTACTTAATGCCAAAAGCCATCAATTTAGCTGTGAAAGGAAGTGCAAATAAAAAATAACAAACAAAGCAAGTTGATTGCATTGAGGAAAGGGGAAGCCACGACATTCAGTAAAGTGCAAGTCCTAGCGTATAATAGAGAGTGCAATTGGGGCATTTCTAAGGCCAGGCAGCTGTCATCAAATATTCGGTGTAAATATAGAAATATTTTAAGTACACTCTAAAAAGTGCATTTTTAATTCGTATGCATATATAATGAAAACTAAAACAAAAACTGAGACGGAGAATGATGAGAACTAAAGCAAAATAGTAGAACGATATTTTGAACTGCATTAATTTCCACAAAGTTATGGCATTCAGGCTGTTACAGTGTGGAAATTGGGACAAAAACAAGTATAGACAGAGCCGATCAGTCAGACGCGCCCGACTGAAGAATACCCTGCATCATACGAATCTTCTTACTTTTTTATCTATACTATGATTTAATGGCCGCGCTGCCACCTATTACAATGCATTTTTAAGTGTAGTGAGAGTAGAGAGTATAAATACTGAACAAATACCTTTTACGTTCAATAAAAACACGGGTTGCGTCTAAAATATCCACCTACCTACATATAATCCCAAAAGGGTTGTTCTACGTCTTGTAATTTCCGATATCTATGTGTTCATCCAGACGGACGGACGAAAAGAGGGAGAAGTAGACAATCTTTCATGGCTTATGATCATGATCATATTTAATTTCTAATTTAAATATATATTGTCATATTTACTGCGGACTTTAAGCTTTAAATACTTTTAATAAATATTTGGGTCCAATATTATGTAATAATTTACGAAATGATGTGAAGGAAAAGTTCCTTAAAAGTTTGTCAAAGTATGTAGGGTATGGCATGTCTATCACATACTGTGTATGCACATATTTCTATTAAACAACTTCTCAACTAATGGCAGCCGCTTTCCAATAATTTGTTCTGAGCTCGTGTGCAATTTTAGTAAATACCAAAATTAGACGAGAGATACACGTATCGCATTCAGTGGCTTCCTCCAGAACCAGGGAGTTGCTTTCTACTGCTAGTCATTACGATTATTTTCACATGCAGACAGACATAGATACATATATCCTTATGTGTGTGTATGTGTTAAGTGCAGTCGTGCCAGAACCAGTTTATGGTCAATTGCCAAATCATACTTTTTCTGCTCTTTCTGCTTTTTAATTGTTGACTCTTCAGTCGTGTCATCATTATCATCGTTTGTTGTTGTTTTTGTTGTTATTGGCGACAACCTGAGGTTGTTGTTGGGTGGAATGAATGAATGAATTTCGCGATAAGTAAATTCAATTAGCCGTAACATTAATGAATGCGTAAAATTTAAGCAGCAATCGCAGCATTTTGTCGGCTCAGACAGCGAAAAAATTAACAAAACCAGACACTCGAGCGAATTTGTAATCAATTTTGAAAGAAAACCACAAGGCGACGTCACGTTAAACCAACTCTGTCGAAAGTTAATAAGGCGTCAAGTTTGTGGAGTGGGCCGTACGGCAAGATATGGCTAAATAACCTAATGAATATTTATAGATAGCTAAGAGTGCATTTACCACGCTTTCAGCTACTGCCATTTGCAAAGTTTTTCCACTTGAAAGAAAATTGGCATTAACTCAAATTTGTTATTACATTATGTGTTTAGAATAGCGGAAGAAGCCTAAGTGCTTCCTTTGAGTGTTTGAATATAAGATTGGATAAATAATACTAAAATCAATTTATTTTTTTATTTAAAAAATTATATTTCATAAAAATATGCATGCAAAAGAAAATAAATTACATTTGCTTTTTTTTGCACTTAATCATTAAACGAATAATATAAAAACATTTATAAATACATGAATTCGTCATCACAATGCTTGAGTTGATTTTTTTAAATGATGACTTCATAACATTTATTGCAATAAATTGAAAATATGACTTCTTAAAAAAATGTAGTGTATGTGTAGTTTCTTATATTTTTATCCCCAGCTATCTTAATCTTAATCTTAAATTACATAATAGTTTTAATTTACGTACATTACTGACATTATCAGACCCTTTACCTTGCGTATAATAATCACGGCAAAATACCAAATATTTTTTCCTATTCAAAGCGGTATACTATGCTATCAAGCAAGTTGTCTGTCATATATTTTTGCTGTTTCTTATCCGATCGTTATACAATTCAATGCATCAATGAGGAATGCCATAGTTTACATAAATAAAGCTTTTAAATTGTGGATGCTGCGGGTTTTTGCGATAAGTTGGACTAGGAAGGGATCTATCAAATTTCTAAAACAAATTAAGCAGATATGCATAGGAAAACCTTAATTTTTCTAGCTAATATAGTTTGCGAGACTAGGTATATTGATTCAGCTCGTCGATCAAGATATATATACTTTGTAAGGTTTGCCACGCCCCCTTCTGGGTGTTACACACATTTCCCATTTTCATTAACTTAATAGACCCATTTGTAATTTTTCATAGTACAGTGTCTAAAAACTATATCTTACTCTTCTTAAAATATCTAAGATAAACGGTTGTATTACCCACTGCACAACTTCCTGTTTGCAATATGTTTTGTAATTTGACACCTTACAAAATTGTTATTTAAAGAACTAATAAAAATAACAAACTTCTGCCCAACTATGGGATTAGAAAGAAACTGAATCCACTGAAAAGTGTGGTCGTTTGTTTGGTAAACGCCAAAATTAATAATGATATTTTCGCACTCTCTCCTAACTGAAGCTGATGTGCTAATTTGAAGTGCTACTGTCCATCCGGGCAAACAGATACATACGAGTACACTGTACAACATGGTATGCATACACTTTTCACGTATGCAAATTCACTGGCATACGAATGTCGGAAGTGTTGCCCAAAGTGCTGACCGAGCTGTGGAGCTGGTGGTTGTAAAAAACATATTTGTTAAGCAACAACACAACAAAAATGAATTAAAACTTCCGCTTGCATGGACTGCAAAAGAGGGGACTAGAGGAAAGGTGGGTCGGAGGGACATGGAGAGATGGAGCCAGAGGGCAACAAAACAAGCGAACAACAAACAAACGGTCTGAATGTTGGAGCTGATCTAACAATAACGTGGAGGTGGAGGCACAGATGGAGCTGAAGGTGGGCAATTGTGGGGGCTTTGGCTTTGACTGGCTTGGTTTATAGAAAATAAACATGACTACGTCTCTTGTTGTCCCCCACGTTGATAAGCCTTTGGCAGCAAGAAACACTCTGAAAAGTGTTGGACATGCTGGTTTGTTGCTTATAAGTATGTATTTTTATTCGGCAGAACAGGTTTTCCCTCATGATCTTCTGACATTTTTCGGCACAGCATACCACATTGAAATGCAGTCGACGGTCTACAATAATTTATGCGGGCCAAAGTTGCCTCTAATGTTTGTTGAATGTTGCATTTAATTTGTTGTTGAATCGTACAAATAGTGTTTCTTAATATGAGAACCCGATGTCTTTCGGGCCCCATTAACAGGCCATACACGAGCTACAAATGAGCGCCAGCTGAGAAAATTTGTATATCTCTAAATTGTTGGGGGTTCCGGCATAAAACTTCTTACAAATTTATTAAGAATTTTGAGAGTTTTGCATACATTTAGTTTTAGTTTTTATCTTAATTTGCTATTTATTTTATTTAATTTTATAGTTGATTTGAATTTGCATTTAAATTTTTCTGTTCACTGATCTTAGTCAACATTAAATAAATAAATAATGTTAAAATAATTTCATGAGCTTTTATAGATTTACATTGTTTTTCGTTCAAGTTTTATATTTATTAATTTGTCATTGACGGCATTTATTGCAAATGAATTGCGTATAAATAATTCAGCACAATTGATACATTAGTTCTCTTGACCAATTTGCTCAAAAGATTCGCATGTGGAATAAATAAATAACGACGTACCAGAATTTCTTTGATTTGAGAGCAGAAATTGTATGAAAACATTGTTTCTACTTCATCACAACTTGACGAATTTGTCTTGGAAGCGCAACTGAAAATAAACAAAAACTCAATTGAGGCCAAAAAAAACAGTTCAAATAAAATATGTACATTTCTGCGTAGAAGAGCTAAAAATAAAATACAATCAAAAAAAGGGAATTTTGCAAAGCTCAAAAACAAAATAAAAAATAAATGAAATAAAATAAAACAAACTAAACAGAGCTATCGAAATGCGTGTCACATGGAACTTATTGGAGTTGGCGTCACGTACAAAACGATACAAAAGTGCTGGTAATCGAAACGTAGAATTGCAAAAATTTCGCATAACAAAGTAGGTGCTAAAGCATTACCGACCACAGAGTACCCTAGGAACTAGGTTTATAAGACTAAATGTTACCAGCAGAGGCATGAACTAAAATAAAATAAAACAAATCTTAAACAAAAGTTTTTCATTTCATGAAATTTGTATTGCATTGCTTAGACAAATTAGACATTTCAGATACTTTTATTTTGAAAATATATTTATTTTTGGAATAAAATATAGATATAATTTCCAAATAAGTTAAGCTGCAAACGTTTGAATGTAACTGGCAAAATGGTCCAACAATCTGGCCACGCCGATCGCAAGGTGGTACTGCCACACTTGTCACTTATTATTGGGATACTCTCGCGTTTGTGATTGCTTATCAAAAAAGCAAGACTTTGATGCATCTTATCTTTCTTAATTACATAAAGAAAATGGCCTATTTTTGTACCCATTTTCATGGGTTTTAAGGTATACGAAATTTAATTAAATTGTAGTATGCTCGCATAAATGCCCCACAACTCTCATATGATACAGGGTATAAACTGTATACTCACACTGTAAGTAGAACAATAAAATGTAATTTTTTGATGATGTTTTTTTTCGTGTGTAAATAAACAACGAAATGAAAATGAGTGAAAATTATACGAGTGTTATGAATGAAATGGAAAATGTGAATATTGCGCGGCGCTTCTCTGTTGTTGCTGAGACTGCATTTCCCATATGGGCTGTAAAAAGCCAGCGACAACAGGCAATTAAAATTGAAACTGCCTGGGGGTTAGGGTCTGAGGCAGAGTGGCAGACAGACAAACAGTCGGACAAAGCTGCCTAGCCGGGCTGAGCTGAGCCAAGCCGGCTTTATGGAATTGTCATTAAAAAGTCATGGCAACAAAGTCGCTGATGCGTATAGGGGCATCCCCACTGCCCTCCCATCCAGTAGTAAAAGTAACTCACCAAAGTTACCCAGAAGCGTGAATAAAGTGCCAGTTGACTAAGTTTGTTAAAAAATTTGCTACAAAATTATTTCAAGGAACGCAAAAAAACTTTTGCACCCGCATCATTTTCGACAAGTTCTTTTTATGCAATTTTAAATTAGATTTTATGAGTAGTTCGGTAGCTTTATAGTGGAAACTCAAGTCTGTTATTATTATTTTGTATTTATCATTTCAATATCTTACATTTTTTCATATTTTAATTTATTCTTCTTCCCAGAAACTTTATATTTTAATTATTTTTTAATTAACTCTTCTGTATATTTAAATTGTTTGTTAACTGCAATTAGCTGACATAAAAATAATTAAATAAATTATAATTTAGCTGTATAATTAGGTATATACCTTGCACACTTATTTGCTTCTCATTTAATACATGTGATTACATCTCATTTTATTGTATTTTTGCTGTATTTTGTTGCTTCTTAATTTATTGTATCACGCTCATAAATCAAGCTACCATTTGCTTGGCTTTATTTTGGTTTATTTTTTGCCCGACCGGAATTTCAATTTGCTTGATATTATTGTTGCATAATTAATGAATCGTAACGGCATACGATACAGCCCAATCCCCAATTCCATATGTTTCCCCTCTCTCGCTGTTTGGTCATTAAAATCGTAAGACTGATAATGCCGCATATAGTCAACGGGTAGCTTATCAATTTCAAAGCAATTACAATTGAGTTCCTTCACCTTTTCGATCTCGGTCTTGGCGTTGTAGTGCGTGACACACATATACAAACACACAATACACTCACACACATACAAACACACTCACACGTGCATTAAGAAAATAAATATTTTGTTATAGTAGTCTCTCCATCGCTCTGTTTGTTGTTGTTACTTTGCGTGAGTTTCATGTTGACCCAAAGCCAAGGGATCGAGCGCGCCCCCATGGCACATGCCAAGCGGCTGTCCAATAATAAACAAAATATGGGTCGTTTTGTCATTCCGTATGTTGTTTACATTAAATTCTATAAATATTTTTCTTGTAATATGCCCGCACTAAGCAATAATCACATTGTTAACATTCGAAGTTGTGGATTCTGGATGCTCAGACGCTTGGATTAGAAAGTCCTAAGTTGTTTACTTTATAGAGAAGTTGAAGGAAACTAAATGTTGCGTGTAGGAAATGCCAAAATATTAAGAAGCTTTGTTTACTAGAAGTAAAGTTTGTCAGTTCAAGAAGTAAATTTTATTAATATAATATTATTTTTAAAAAACTAAATATGGGAAATTCGGGCTCGACGTCGAGCAATGGGAGATTTTTAATGGAAAAATTTATGGCAGTGGTCAGATAGTACTATTTCGAATAGTGCCAACTGTTCTCATCAGTGACCTTTTTAAAAAATGTGAAAATTTTATAGTAAACTTTTTATCAAATTAGAGTTGATTTCTAAATTTTAAAATAGCTAAAAGAATATCTTTCTCTTTTGGTTCATATTAAAATTTTTGTTTTTGCTTTTAAGGAAAAACGGTTGTTAAATCATCTATAATCATTTAATTAAATTACATATTATTATAGTATTATAATTCATATTTATACACTGTACCCATTAAAAAATGGGAAAAACAGGGTTAATAACTTTGTCAGAATTTATGCGACAAGAAGAAGGAGGCGTGGCAGACCCCACAAAGTATATATATTCTTGATCAGGATGACGAGCTGAGTCGACATAGCCCTGTCTGGTTGTCTGTACGTCTGTCCGTTCGATCTCAACAACTTTAAGAATTAGAGCAGCCATTCTGGTCATTTTGGAATTTTGGAACTAAAATCAGTTATAAAAGTACACTCCAAAATAAGTTAGAATGATTCTATTTGCAATATAAAGATCTTAAATAATTTTTGTTTTTTTTTTCCATAACTCTCGAATTCAAAGAAAGCTTAAATAAGGTTCGAGTTAAAATTTCATTAAAATATAAATCAGAATTTCAAAAACGTAAACGTATACATAAACTCTTAATTTTTTTCTCAGTATAGATTCAAATCAGCGCTTCAGATGTCCCGCAAAATTATTTAGATTTGTTGACCTAATCATCATAAAATATATACACTTTTCGACGTGAATGTTGTGTTTTTCTCAACCTATACGCTAACTACCAATATACATAACTATAAAACTTCTAAACAACTACCCAAACTTTATTGGTGTTGTATTTATATAAATATTTATATAAAATGTGCATTAATATAGTTCACACTCGATTCGAAAACAAATCAAAGTCGAAATTACTATCCGCAAAGCAATCAAACAATTTGCAGAGCAAAGCACAAATATCTAACAACAATTGCAAACAAGCCACACGCAAACCGATAGAGATCACAACAGTTGCTAAAATGGTTACCAAAACCCAAACGCCACAGAACAATTAAAAACCTGGACAAAAGTTTGATGTTGTTGCCGTTGTTGTTGTCGTTTGTGTTGTCAAGTAATCGATATTTTTATGGCTTTTATGCACAACGCAAATGATTTTCATACACTGCCAGCTTCAAGAGGCTATAAAATGCCGATTTATGCTTTTATAATTGAAAGTAATAAAAATTCGAACAAAGGAGCAAACATCATCAGCTGATTCTGTAATGCTGTGCATGTGGGTGTTATGGGTGTAAAATATTGTACTTGAAGTCACAATGTGTACTGCTTGTAATGACATCAGTGTCTGTCAGCTGTGTCAGCTCTTTGGTACACTATTCAATTGAATTCAATTCCATTCAAGTCAAAGTTTCTATAGTATTTATTATTCGATTCTTGCAGTTGTTAGACCCTGTACTTTAAAAAAGTAAAAGGGTCTATTAATTTAGTGCAACTGACAGATGTATGTAACAGGCAGAAGGAAGCGTGGTAGACCCCACAAAGTATATATATTCTGACTCAGGACGACGAGCTGAGTTGATATAGCCATGTCCGTCTGTCCGTCTGTCCGTCTGTGTGTCTGTCCGTCCGTCCGTATGAACACCTAGATCTCAGCAACTAAATGAGATAGACACACCATTTTATGGAATGCAGGTTCTCTATTATCGTACGCAGTACGAGTTTGTTTCCGATTTTTGATATCTCGCCTCCTTCATCCGCAAATCATCAAAAATCTACACCTACCTCAAAAATCTCGAAAACTAAAAGCGCCACAGCATCCACAATAATAGCGCTACTGACTTGTAATTTGGTATGTATGTAGTCCTATGGTATTCTTCACCGATGCTATATGATTATTTATGATTTAAATTAGAAATAGCGAAGATATGCAAGAGACAATCTTTTTCACAATGCGTATATGTGCCACTGTGGCCACAAAATTAAAGCTACAGACTTGTAATTTGGCATGTACGTAGCCTACAGAATTATCCGTCGATGTTGTGAATTACATTACAAACGGACAAGAAACAGCGAAGTTATGTAACAGACAATTTTCTTATAAATGTATGTGAGCGCTACTACAGCCACAGTTTAAAAGCTATAGACTTCGAATTTGGCATGTACGCAGCCTATGGCATTATCCATCAATGTTGTAAATTACATTAGGAACGAAAAAGAAACAGCGAAGATAGATCAGACAAAGAAGCCACCTAGATCTTGCAAACTATAAGAGCTAGAAATACTATTTTTTGGTATTTAGGTTCTCTTATGCAGCCATCAGATCAAGTTTGTTTTGGTTTTTTGATAACTCCTCTCTTTTCTTCGCTAACCGAAAAACCAATTTAGCAACAGTTTGTAGTTTTAAAGCTTCAGTTTTAAAGCTAAAGATTTGGGATGTGGCATGTACGTAGTCTATGACAATCCCCATCGATGCTGTGAATTACATTACGATCGGATAAGAAACAGCGGAGAAAACACAGAGTACAGGGTCTCCTACTGTCGGTTACGTCCGACTGTAGCTCCGTCCTTACTGGTTTTATTTTAATTTTATATTTCATTTTCAATTTGCCACAAATTGCTATTGAAATTCAAATGAAGCCCCAACAGTAAACGATTAATATGAATTGCAAATTTTACGCTGTCTGAAGATTGTTCATTTAATTGACATAGATATCGGAATTGTTAGCGGAAAATACGGAATAATTGAATATCCATAAATGTTCATTGCCAAATTTATGAATGACAGTTGTTAAGTGTAGTACTTTTCAATTTAGTTTTGATAAAAGACAAATGCAACTTCTAAAAGACAAAGTGTCTTTCGTTACAAAAATAACATGTTATTCCAAATAAGATATAGTGTATATATATATTGTGAAAACAAGAACTTAATTTTAAATATTTTATTATTTTTCCACATTTTTTTTAAATTAATTCCTAATGTTACACTGAAAATTGTCTCAACAGTTGGAAACTATGTAATTTGTGTTTCAGTATTCAGACAAACTGTCAAATCAAATTGCCCTCTCTTCCCAATTGAGCAATTTGTCAGTAGCATTTCTTTATTGTTTCTTATTCAATCGTAATGTAATTCACAGCATGGACTACAAGTCTATAGCTTTGTGACTGCTGTGTTGGTTTGCGGTTAGTTGAATGTGGGAATATGTACAAAATTGAATCCTAAATACCGATAATAGTGTCTTCTAGCTCTTATAGTTTCAAGATCTAGGTGTTAATATGACGGACTCTATCGGCTGAGCTCGTCGTTCTGATCATGAATATAGATACTTTCTGAGGTCTGCCATGTGTCCTTTTGCCTGTTTACCATTTGCACTAACCTGAATCAAAGTAAATTTCATCTACTGTTGGAATTCTATTTCATGACTCCAGAAAACCTTCAAGGCATTTCTCCATATGATACATTCCTAAATTGAAAACAATTTGCCTTGAACACTTAACTGAATGTCAACAATACCAAATTCAGCCTCAAGCTCAATAACATGCACAGAGTTTTCCAAGAAACTCAAACAACATGGAAAACAAAAAGGAAAACAAAGCAATATGGTGGAAAAAAACACAAAACTGAAAAAACAAATTTCCTGCTAAACAAAAAGTGCAACTGCAACAGCACCGCAACTGCAACTATTACAGTTGCAACTGGCGAGAGGCAAGAAATTATCGTAATTGACACTGAAAATGCTGGTCTTGCTGATGTTTGAAATGCTGTTGTTTATAGCACAGACAAGACGCTCTCGAAATCTGTTTCCCAGCCATGTTGATGCTGAGTCAGCAGCTAGGAATATGGAAAATTTTATTTAATTGCCCCGAATAGTGTCAGCAAGAGGCAGCAACAGCTCAACTAATTTTCTGCAGACTCTAAGCTCAATTAAATGCACCTAATGGAATTTCATTTAATTAGCAAACGACACGCAAAATATTCAACACAATTTCCCAGGCACTCAATACTCCTTCGAACTGGCGTTTTGCTTTAGCTAATTAATTAACGACCATCCAGAAGGACCATCCATTGTGGAAGGCTCTTCAGAGCTTCTACATTGACTGACGACTTTTGTACGTGCAATGTCACAGGACAATGTTACGGAGCCATGTGGCAGGATGCTCGATTTGACTCTGGCTCTGTGTGTGCTCAGCACTTGTTCGGACTAGAGATGGGCATGGGTCGGGTCGGAATGGAGCCCGGCAGGCCTCGAGCCTCAAAGAACAAAATAATATGTATTTTGAAACCTTGATCGAGTCCCAGAAGGAGGCGTGGCAGACCCAACAAAGTATATATTTTCTTGATCGGAACGACGATCCGTCATTATAAACACCTAGATCTTTGCAACTTTAAGAGCGAGAGACACAATTTTTTGTATATAGCCTATCCTATGCTGTACAATTTATTGGAAGCCAACGTTTTTTCAATTTCGAATTTTTGTAGTATTTATTTTTCGCAAAATGTGATATAGCAATTTTATTGATTTTTCCACATCTCTAATTTTCAATCAGAATGCCAAAAAGCAATAATAAATAAAAACATATAAGAACAACAAATGTGAAATATATATAATATATTTGTTTTGAAAATTATGCTTGACACTATAAAAGAAAGAAAAATTTAATAAATGATTATAATAGTTATGAAAATGTGAAATAAATAAAATATGTTGGTCAATCTTTTTGCGGGTCGATCCAGGCAGGTTAAAGCCTTTTTTGAAAAAGCCGTCCCAAGCCGAGTCGGGCCTTATTTTAAGGTTGCTGGCCTGGGCTGTGCCGAGCCTTAAAATTGAGGCCCGTGTCCATCTCTGGCTCTGACCACGCACTTTTCCGCTGACCTCGTGGCCACATGCAACAGTTTGTTGACTCGATCAATACTCTGGTCTGACTGGTGGGTGGGTGACAGGTTCAGTTTTTACTGAAGAGTTCAGGCCAGCAATTAGTTGCTAAAAGCAGTCGCTTTCTGTTATATGGCAATTAAACTGCGCTCAAGTGAATGACGTGCCACGAATAGATGTCGAGTTGCATGCCAGTTCTCATATACGATTATAGTATATAGTACTTACTATACATTCATATACACTCGTGGCACACTCGACAATCCTTTTGCATTGAAATGCACATAACCTTCACACGTTTTTCTACAGCTGCGATTTGCCGATAATCTCTTGGCGTCAGGTGCAGAGGTTTTTAATGAGCTGTTTACACTTGAAACTGTGTTTAAAACGCACTTGATTATCCTTTGATGTGCATAACAAGAGCGTATAACATTATTTGCATACGTGTATTATCAAAGTATTGAAAAATATTAATTGTTTACCTTATATATGAGGGTCAAATGTTAATCAAATTGAAAATATTATATTGCAAAAATTTATCTAAAATCTAATAAAAACCATAATGAAATTCAAATCCAAATTAAAAAGTTTAGTATGTTATCCAAACAAATTCGAATTAAAAGTAATGTCAATGAATCTTTTCAGTTAAATAACATTTATTTAATAATAAATAAAAATTAATTTATCAATAATAAAGGTTTAAGCAAAAAAAATATAAATATAAAACAACAAAATCGAAATTGTTTAAAAAGCTCAATGTAAACAAATTTTAAATAATTTCAATTGTATTCAGTCTTAATTATTGTTCAATATTTTATTTGTTTTTTTTTTAAATTAAAATACAATGGAATTAATAATAAATATAAGAATATAAATGAAAATAAAAAAATTTAAATAATATTGAGGTTCCATATTATACTAAACGAGTTTAAATAAAAAAAAATTAGATTCAATCAATCCTATATGTTTATTAAAATACATTTTCAATTCTTTTTTTATTATTCATGGATGTTAAGGAAAATTTTAGAGTGTAAAAATAATAAATATTTAAGAAAAATAATGGATGCATATTTTTGGACTGATTTAGTACTCTTCTAGCGATAAATTTGTTTACAACATATTTGATTGTTATATTCTTGAATTACAAGTTGAGTTACAATAAATTGCTTTATATTATCTTGTTCGTTATTCTAAATGTTGTAGTGGTTACTATTCCCGGTATTTACACTCGGCCCCATAAAACCTTCTCCATGTCGCAATCCGTTAGTTTAATGAGTAATTGTCTGGGTCAGGTTTGAGTGAGCCCATCAAGATGCATGGCAAATGCCAAAACAGCCATCAATCAGCGCCACAAATAGACAACGGAATGGGACGCAAATAGCCAGAAAGCGACATAAATACAAACAGATATACTATGTGCATTTGTGCCCAGTTAAATGTGGGTGCAATAGACGTTGCCAAGCAACGTTGCATGCAAATTGTTTGAGGCCAGGCGCACTGCAATTTCACACAAAACTGACAAATGACACGGTACAACTTTAAGGTTCTGCCACAGAGTCGAGGTCTAGCAGGGGCTCCGACTCGAGTTGCGATTCTGGCTCTGACTCTGAGCCGAGTTGGGTGCCTATGACGTTGGGCTATACTAATTGATTTTGGCATGTTTTTGGTGCTGGTTCATTAGCAGCCACGGATTGACTCTATAGAACTGGCATAAAGCTTCACAGACGCGACGCTAAGACGACTTTAAACGTTGCCACTTGGGGTCTGGTCTCATTTAGAAGCCGCAAACTGAGCTTGGGTCGAACATGGCCTATAACATGCCGTTAAAAGCGACCGCTGTTGCACGAGGTTAAGAACAAGACTATGACAGAAACCTATTAACTTACGTGTGGATTCTTATTTTGCAGATGAACGACAGCACATACAGAAGAAAACTTTTACGAAATGGATCAACTCACATCTCAGTAACACCCAGTGCTCGCCAGTGAATGATTTGTTCTTGGACCTGCGAGATGGACACCGTCTGTTGGCTCTACTCAGCACCCTAACGCAAACACAGCTGGTGAGTGTTGGAGCAATCTTTCACTAATCCTATATTAATTTAATTAGGCATACCATAAATAAGTGTGCAATTTAAAGTTGTTGAAAATTGAATTATTTTACCCAATTAATTTAATTTACATTTTGTTTATATTTTATTTGTTTATAATTTAAATTTTTTTGTTGTTTGCACATTTTAATCAACATTTTATTTTATAGATATCATGTTAAGTTTTTATACCCTGTACCCATAAAATGGGGATTGCGGGGATTGGGGAAAACCCAGAAACACTTATTGGTTAGTGGGTATAGTTAGTGAATTTAGTTATATATTTCTAGGTTTTATTTAAATTTACGTTTATATTATGACCAATGCTTTAAATTATAAGTCTTTGTACTTGTGGCATTAGGAGTTTCTCCAGTATTAAATAAATAAAAAATAAAAAAATAAATAAGAGCTAGAAACACCATATTTGGTATGTAGGTTCTCGTATAGTTTTCAATTTTTTTTTGTATATTTCTCTCCTTTTTTTGCGCTTACCCCTCTGGGTGTGAGGCGGTGATGCAGTGATTAAGGAAACACAAAGTACAGGTTCGGTTACGTCTAATTGTAACCTTCTGTACGACTAACTGTCTTTGATTTTATTTTATTTGTTCATTGATATTTTATTTTAAATTATATATAAAATATTCTCTTACATCAAAGTTCTAACACTATTATGCCAAGTATACGATTTTACATCCGATTTGAGTATCGCATACTTAAATTTAATTTAATTAGTGTATAATTACAGTTGCAATAGAATAAATTTAGTATTAATATATTCAGCCCATCATAAGGATGCGCCATAATTTAACATATTATTTCATCGATCTTCTCCTTGCAGAAACCCGAAAAGGGTCGCATGCGCGTGCACCACATCAACAATCTGAACAAGGTGATACAGGTGATCCAGCAGCATGGCGTGAAATTGGTGAACATATCCAGTGATGACATTGTGGGTGGCAACGCCAAGCTTACACTGGGCCTCATCTGGCTGATAGCACTCGAGTTCAATGGCCAGCATCTAGTCAAAAGCCATTCGAGCAATGGCGTTGAGAAATCCCTACTGGCCTGGGCGAGGCAGTACACAGAGCAGCATGGCGTGGCGCTGTTTGATTTCTCCAACTCCTGGTCCGATGGCAGAGCATTCCTTATGATATTGGCTGCTCACATGGATGAGCTGGATCTGGAGACGGCGCTGGCTCAGCATGCGCTGCAGCGATTGCATTTGGCGTTCGATTTGGCCCACAGACACTTCAAGATCGACAAGCTGCTGGATGCTGAGGATGTGCACACGCACAAGCCGGACAGCAAGTCCATACAGATGTACGTGATGTGCCTGTACCATGCCATGGAATCCATGCGAGCCACGGAGCAAGAGCGTGTGCCCTGCACCAGCATAACAGATCTGGATGAGGTGCCGTTGGATGGTGAGCGGGAGCTCTACACCTCGGACAGTGCGACCAGCATGGAGCTGAAGACGACTGTGGAGACCGGCACGTTGCGTCCTTTGAGCACGGCGACCAATGCCAGTGTGGAGATTAGCAGTTATCAGACAGCGTTAGAGGCTGTGCTCACTCTGTTGCTGGAAGATGAGCAGCTGCTGTCGCAGGAGCTGCCCGATCCGGAGGACTTTCAAACAGCCAAACTGCAGTTCCATGAGAACGAGAACTTCATGCTGAAGCTGACCGAGCACCAGGAGTTTGTGGGCGAAGCCCTCGAGGAGGGCAGCAATCTGATCAATGAGTCACAAAAGAAGGACGGCTCCGGCCTCTCCCAAGACGATCAGAACGAGGTGCGACAACAGATGGTGCTGCTCAATGAGCGCTGGGAAACGTTGCGTTTGCGCGCCTTGGACATGCAGGCCAAGATACTGATGCGACTGGCCGAGTTCCAGAAGCAAAAGCTTGAACAGCTGCGTCAGTTCCTCACCAATGTCGAGGATCGCATCTCGCACATGAGTGACCTGGGTCCGACCCTACCCGAGGCGGAGCAGCAGCTGCACGAAGCCAAACAGCTGAAGGCGGATCTCTGCGAACAGCAGGAGCTGGTGGACAGCATCAGCAGCATGGTGGTGATCGTGAATGATACCTCTGGCAATTTCAATGATCTGGAGGATCGGCTCAGTGCGCTGGGCGAACGCTGGTCCCATGTGGTCAAATGGATTGATCTGCGCACCGAAAAGCTGCAGCAATACAAGTGCATCTCCCGCTGGCTGGATGCGCGGGAAAAGGATCTGAAGCGCATGGAGAGCCAGGGCGATGTCACCGATGTCGGTGGCATAACGCAGCGCATCAATGAGCTCAACTACTGTGCCAAGGATCTGCTCGAGCTGCAGCGTTACCTGATCGATCTGCGGCAGATGGTGGCTGCCACGCTGCAGGATGGCGATGACAAGGGCGAGCGTGTGCTGATGCAGCTGGAGAGCTATGAGGATCGCCTGGATGCACTCAAGCAAATACTGGAGGTGCAAACGCTTCGCATCGAGACGAAAGGCTTCAATTTTGGACGCGATCGCGCCAGCTATGACGACAGTCGTGTGGTGCGCCCCGACGGCTGGGTGGACTACCAGATGATCATACGCTTCGGCGAGGAAGATGAGCAGCAGGGGCAGTTGGATGCGGAAGGCGATCAACTGGCCAGCAAGAAGCGTAAACTGCGCAACGCTGACAACTTTTTCGCACTCGAACAGCAAATCATGGAGCATTTCGCGCACGTTCAGGATGTGGAGCAACAACTGCAGCAGCTGCAGCGCCAGAGTCTGCGCAATCGCTGTGAGCTGCTCAAGGAGCTGCAGGCGGAGAACCAACGACGCACCAGCACCTTGCCGGAGCTCAAGAAGCTCTACGAGGTGTGCGAGCAGGAGGATCCGGCGCGCAAACTGCTGCTGGAAGCGGCTCACATCAAGCAGCTGGAGCAGCGCTATGCCGTGCTGAGCCAGCGCCTGGCCAGTCAGTACAGCGAGAGCAGCAATCTGCTGTCCAAGGAGCGCTACTACACAAGCCTGACGGGCTTTAAGCTGGTGCTGGCCGACTCTCGGGACTGGTATAAGCAGCATGCGGGCACGGCCAGCTGCCAGGAGCTGGAGCAACGCCTCAGTCACATGGAGTCGCTGTCCAAGGAGATAGCCGAGGCGCGAGACGCCACCGAGGCCTTGGACGAGCAGCTCGTCGAGTGGAAGCAAGACTTTGGCATATTCTACGACAGCTGGCACGATATGAAACAGGCGCTGCAGGCGCTGATGCAACAGCGAGGCGGGGAATCGATTGCCAAGCAGCTGCAGCAGCTGGAGGCGTTCGTTGACAAGGTGGGCACACAACAGGTGCGCGTGGCGAATCTGGAGGTGATGCAGCAGCAGCAGCAGCTGCTCAATCAACTGGTCGACGAGCTGGAGTCCTTGAAGCCCAGCTATGAGCGCGTGCCCGGCCATATGCTCAGCGCCGAGCTGCAGGCCGCCTGGCAACGTCTGCCCGAGCAGCTGAGCGAGCGCGTCATCAAGCAGACCACGGCGATTGAGAACCTCAATCATTTTGTGGCCGAATACAATTCGATTATAGCCGTGCTGAGCAGTGCGCCCGACGTCATTCGCACCCAAGACCTGCGAAAACTGGAGATTGATGTGATTAGCGCACGCAATTTCAGCGAGATTCTAATCAAGGAATCGGAGGAGGCCCAACGGGAGGCGCTGCAAGCCCAGATACGTGCACTGAATGCGCTCTACGAGCAAGTGGAGCAACTTCATCAGTCGCAGCGACAGCAGCAGACAGCGCTCCAGTCACACATCCACGCCATTCAGGAGCGCCTGCAGCAGACGGATCGCTGGCTCACCGAACTGGAGACCAATACGCCCAAGTCGGGCGTGGCGGACATTGGCAATTCCAATGAGCTTTTCCACAGCAAGAGCAAATTCCAAACGCTCAAAGAAACCTGCGAGCGCGAGGCCACCCAATTCCGCGAGCTCAACGAGCTGGGCGGCGAGCTGCTGCTGCAAATGGATGAGCTGCAGAGCAAGGACCAAGACAGCAAGTACGGTACATTGGCCAAACAGTTTACACGGCTCAATGCACGCTGGACGGAGGTCACGGAGCGTGTGTACGCCAAGACGGCCTTGCTGGAGCACATTTCCACGCAGCTGGGCGAGTTCAAGAAGTTCATGGTCAGCGAGACGGGCTACTTGGACCGGCTGGAGAATAAGATACGCAATACGCCGGAGAATGCTGCGGATGCCGAGGAAATTATGGAAGAGCTTGATGTGAGTATAACTATATGGTGGAATAAGGGCGGCAAACCGTTGCCAAATCGGAATTATGAAGAATTTTTACTTCAAACTAAACGTTGAATCAAAATAGGTAAACCTGAACTCGGTTCAAACGAAATTTCAATAAAACCATAAGTAAAGTAGACATTAAAATAATTTATTTTTCGGCTCAAAATTTCCAAATTACCAAATAGTTTTAACTAACTTCAGTTTGGTTCAATCCAAATGTTCTAGAGTAGATAGTTTAATCATTTACCTTCTGATTCGAATACGGAATTATAATAAAACGAACAAAACTTACCACAATTGTTTTACCCTGCCGTTTTAAACTAATTTCAGTTTGGTTCAATAAATCCAAATGAACTATAAATCTATGTAGATATTTTACTCATTTACATTCCGAGTTGAATACGAAATTGCAATAAATTTTTACTTCAAACAAAACCTTATACCGAACCAGCCAAATTAGCACAACCTAAGCCTGATTCAAACTACACCTCATTTTGATTTAACAAATCTAAATGCTCTATATGTTCTGTCAAATTAATCATATTATTTTAAATATTATTAATAATATGTATTAACATTTAGTTTACAAGTTTGCACGTTATTAACGTTTATTTAAAAATAATTTTTCGTAAAAAGAGTCTTATATGAACTAAAAACCTTAGTTAGTTGTTTAATTTAATTTAAACTTATGAAACAGACAAACCGTAACCGTTTGATTGCTTTTTCTCTGTTTAAATTCAATTTTTATTCATTCAAATACAATTTGTATAAACATTTACCTAATTTCCGCACCCCGCTAGGATCTGGAGAATGTGCTACGTGCTCACTCGGAGGAGTGGCTGGACAAGATTCAGGAAATTGGCACCGAGCTAATTGAAAATGAATTTATGGCTGATGTTATGCGCAAGGATATTGATGGCATTGTGCAGCGGTGGACACAGCTGCAGAAGCAGGCCAAGAAGCGCACCGAGTTGCTCGAGGAGAAGGTCAGCGAGGCGGAGCAGTCGGAGAAGGCGGTGGTGCATCTGGAGGCGTGGCTGACGCGCATGGATGAGATACTCAGCGAGCATCTGGAAAACGATGTGACCATTGAGGATCTTCCCGACGATTTTCAGGTGCGTTTGAGCAACCCAATAGCAAACACTAATTCTAATAAATAAACAAAACTTCTGTTTGGCAGATGCTGGCACGTGAGTTTGCCATTAACGAGCAAAACTTTAAGGACATTAGTGTGCTGATTGCGGAGCACACCGCCAATGGCAAAACCGGTGCTGCCAATCGCCTGCAGGAGCAGCTCAACCTTATGGAACTGCGCTTCAAGGCCTGCCAGGCCAAGCTGAACAAGTGCACCGCTCCACAGCCCGCCTACGAGTCACGTCTGAACCGCGCCTACGGTGAACTGCGCAACGTGGAGCACTCCACGCTGGTGCTGGACGTGGCCTCGGCGGGACCGAGCACGGTGCAAACGCAGTATCAAAAGTGCTTGGTATGCATAATACAATACGACATTAAATATTCATTTCAATAGAAAGCCTACACTATTTTTGAACTTCATGAATGCAATTCCACTCGATTGTTTTTGTTTGTTTCCCATGTTGACCATTTTTAAATTATTTTCAAAAGAACGTTCGTCTGAAAGTAGTCAAATTGATACCCTAAACCCATGGCTACAAAAAGTTTAATAATTTCTTCTGTCTTTTGAGCTCTTTCCATACCCTTTTCTCATAAAATTAGTAAAAACAACGTTAATTACTTTAAACACATGTAGATAACAGACAGAAATAAACGAATATCTAAATCGATTTAGCTAAAGAAGGCAAATTTATAATGTATTATTGACATATATTTAAATAAATTTATTGTTGAGTTTGCCGTATACTTTGCCATTGTAATCGAATAAATCTTATTATATAACTATAACTAAACCAAATAAATGAGTGAATTAAAAAAGTCCACAGTTTATTAATAGGCAAATGAAAACATCTCTTTTGTCCCGTAACGTCATATATTTGCTTATATCTTTCTATTCTTTACGTTCTATTATTTAAAACCCTGTAGCTATGCCTGACTCTAATCAAATATATAGATAATATGTTATAGAAAACAAAATAATTTTTTGAATGTATCGCAATGTAAAGTACACATAAGTACACATAAATTTACTTAATATCTATTGCGTTTCTTTTAGCAAATCTATCGTACGCTCTCCGAGATAAAAGCTGAAATCGAGAGCACCATCAAGACGGGTCGTCGTGTCTGCGAGGATAAGTACACCAAGTCGCCCAAGCTGCTCAGCCAGCGCATCGATGCCCTCAAACATCTGTACAATGCGCTCGGCGAGAACGTGACCCAGTCAAAGGCGTTCCTGGAGAGTCTGCTCAAGCTGGCCCGCCATCTGGAACAGTGTTTTGATACGGCTGATGAGCTGATACGCCGCTTTGAATCGCCACAGGAGGTGCACGATCGCAACTCCATACTGCTGGAATTCGAGGACGTGCTGTTGCACTGTGAGAAGTATTATAACGAGTATGGCAGCTCCTGTGACCAGAGTTGCATGCAGGAGACACGCCAACGCATCGATGGTCTGAAGGCGCATTATCACAGATTAACCAGCGCCGATATCATCAAGCGCTTGACCGAGATGAAGGCAACGCTGCAGAACCTGGATAACATTTCGCTGGAGACATTGAAGTAAGCGAAGTGCAGAGTGAATGAGCAGTGAACAGTGCAATTTATTCAACATTGTGTATTATTGCAGAACTATGGAGCATGACCTGAAGGAGATAAACGTGCCCTCCAATCCGGAAATCGAGAAACTGCAGCAACAAGTTATTGCCATTGTTGTGGTGCGTACAAAGCGATTGCAATGCTAAGCTGTTTTCTAGTGGTTTTATTTGTTAAGCTCAAGTTTATAACACGCTCTGTACATACAAACCCGCTTATTGTCCACTGTCTGTTCTAAGGTCTGTCTGTCAATATGTGCCCGTGCTACAATTTCTTCTGCCATTTCATGCACTTGCTGCTGCCTTCTGGTTGTTTGTCATTTCAACACCTTTTGGCTTTTTATGCACACACACACATCATTGCTTTTCTCATTTGTCTCATTTTATTCACATTTTACTTAATTTAAGCTAGCTCTAAAACCTTAAACTAAATGTAAATTTATTGTAAGTGCCCTGCATTGTATAATACTAAGCTTTAATCCCAAGCAGCTTTTGTTAACGGCATCATTTTAGTCATTTCTTTATTGCATAAATCTCACCCGCCATATCCATTTGAATAATAAACATAGATTTACAGAATAATACATGCATAATAATCTTTCCACCAAAGCTAATCTACAACCAAAATATATATTTATACAATATATTTATATACCAACAACCAAAAACATCACCTAATTAAATCGAAAGTTCTTAAACCATACCAGATTCACCGTATCACTAGCTCTACGGAGTCCTAACTTGGTGTCATTTTCACGCTTTCAATCTATTGTTTTGTTTTGAAGTTCTTTTTGTGGGTTGCGGCTGCGTTCAATATCCCAATCAAACAGCATCCATAACTAGTCCAAAACCCTACCAAACCCAACACCAAATGCCAATGTACAGCAACTACTCTCACTTCTAATCTTTCCCTGTTGCTCCATCCTGTCGCAGGATACGTTGAAAACGCGTTTCAAAGCCAATGTCGATAATGATGACACTGAAATTGTTGTGGTTAGCGATACAGTGCGTCAAAGACGCGCACGCACCCCGCAAGCCGGCGAGCGCAGCTCGACGCCCAATACAAGTGGCACAGAGGCAACTGCCAGTGTTGCCAGTGTTGCCACTGCGGCCACAGATGAGCAGGTGTTGCCGGATTTACTGCCACCACAAACATTTCGCCTGGCCGAGTCGAGCACGCTCTTCTCCCAAATATCCCTTAATCCCGGCCAGTTGGTCGCCGCCGCATCCCCTGCGCCACCTCCCAAACCATCGAAGAACAAACGCAAGGCTCCCGCAGCTCCGGCACAAATGGTGGAGATAAAGGTGAAGAATATACAGAACGATAAGATGTCAGTGCAGAATATTGCCCTGGAGCCGCAACAGGGCGAAATTGTGGACACTGTGAACATACTGGAGAGCGTGGAGCCATTGCTGCCGGAGTATGTGCAAACTGTGCAGATTGTGGACTTGTCCGAGGACTCGGACTCCTCGCTGCGCGTAGATGCCGATGGCAGGGAGGTGCGACGCAGCAAGAGCAAGCGTTCGCTGTGTGAGTCGCCCAGCGTGAAGGAGGAGGCTGCCGATGAGGGGGTGGATGTGGAGTCCTTGCTGCGTCCAGCGCAGGGCAATACGAGCACCCCGTTGCTGCGTGTGGAGAAGCAACGCATATCCTTTGATGAGAAACGCAAGAGGATAGCACATGAGCGTGACCTACTGCGTGACTCGGAAGAGGAGGAAGAGGAGCAGAGGCAGCCAACAGAGGCAACTGCAACTGCAAATGCAACTTTAAATGCAACCTCAACTGTCAATGCCAGCAAACCGAAGCGTTGGCGTCAATTGCAGCCCGAGTTGGAGGCGCTTACGCCGGATGCGGCACCGGAGTCCCCCATACGCAATAGTTTCTATAGCACCGACAAGGAGACAGGCTTTGATATTGAGCCGTTGGTATTCTCAGATGATGAGGATATACCGCGCTTCTCGCTGGAAATGACACCAACCTTCGACTCCGATAGTGATACGGTAATTTTCGGGCATAGCACTTGGCACAACATATCCGCATTCACAATATATTTATTCAAATTTACATGTTTACATTGATTCTCTGCAGAGTCGCATTGAGACGCCCTCGGCCAAGAAGTCCAACTCGTCGTTTCTGAGCAAAGTTCTCAGCTCCATGCCCAATTCGCCAGACGACTCAAACATCACACTGAAGAGTCCACAGAGTGACCCAATCGGCGGATCATTCAGTCTGGAACAGCGAGTGCAGGAATTCAATAAACAGGCCAAACACATGATCTACAAACTGGAATTGACCAAGTCCAAGATCGAGCAATCTTGCGACAGCGAGGCGTAAGTTGTAATTGTTTGTTTGAAGTGGAAACTATCGCTTGACATTTTCTTTTTCCCAGTGAGGATCTGCGCTTACTCATAGCTCCGGATGCGGCCACTCTGATCTCGAAGGGCGACAGCCTGGTGCTGGAAACACATGGCAAACAGGGCAGCATCTCCCGATTGGTTATGCGTGCCCAGATCATACTACGTGAAAAGTTCCGTGAAGTGCAACAGGCCAAGTAAGCCAGGCTTATTTCTCAACAAATTTAGCAGTAATATATAAAATACTTTTAACAGATGCAAGGTGTTCGACTCTGGCAGTGCACCTGCCACATCAGATAGCGTCAATATCGAGGAGCTGGTGACCAAAGGCCTGCGTCGCATCAATGTGCTAATTGAGAAGCCCGTGGATCTGAAATCCAGCGCGGAGCTAGAGAAACGAATGGACGACATTAATGTGAGTGCGAACAAAGTAATTGTAGCTTATTCATTTATTATATGCATTGAAGATATTTATTTATTTATGCTGCTGTCCACAAAGAAATTTAAAACACTTACATTAATGCTCAAAGCCTCACTAAAAAGATTGACGAATTTCGATACTTGTTCATTAATTCTAATGTAGATGTCATTTGTGTTTCTGAAACGTGGTTCTGTGATAGTATATGTGATTCCCTTGTTTCATGTGGTGTATTTAATTTATTCCGATCTGATAGAAAAGGTCACGGTGGAGGAGTGGCAATATATATACATAAGAGGTTTCGAGCAAAGCTTATTTGTAAACAGCCAGATGAAAGTCAGTCTGAATACATATTTTTAAGCACTCATAACCAATTACAAGGGAGAAAATTAATTATAGGCTGCATTTACAGACCCAACAGAAATATTGACTTCTCCCCCGTCATAGATATTTTATCTAACTTAAGTGTGCAATCAACAGACATTATACTGACTGGTGATCTTAACAGCAATATGTTAGTTGATAAAAGCATCTGTGATAATATTACTAGTTTGGGCCTATTTCTGGTAAACTCTTCAACTGCAACGCATTTCTCTAGCTCTTCTGACACCCTTTTAGATATATTTTTTGTGAGTAACCTTAAGAAAATTGTAACGTACAGCCAACTTCCCGTACCTGTCTTTTCCAAGCACGACCTGATTTTTCTAACGTACAAAATAGAACTGAAGCTGGAACCATTCTCCATAGAATATCGAGATTTTAAAAATTTGAACATTATTGCTCTACAGACTAAACTAATTTCCTGCGACTGGAGCGTTATTTATTCGTTGCCTTCAATTGATTCCCAGCTCGAATTTCTGAATTCCAATCTGCTCAATATATATAACGAATTGATACCGTTACGCCGTAAAACTATTAGACCAGAAGGCAAGCCATGGTTCAATAATGATATAAAACGTGCAATACTTAAAAGAAATGAGGCTTACCTTAAATGGAAACGATATAAAACTGAATATCACTTCGTGCAATATAAACACTTAAGAAAGACCACCACAATTTTAATAAACACTATTAAAAAACAATACTACCTGACTAAGTTTAATGGCAACTTGACTTCTAAACAGACTTGGACCGAAATAAAAAAACTAGGAATTGGTAAGCAGCAATCGCAACTACCTCAGGACTTAGATGTTAATGACCTTAACAGAATTTTTATACAGAATAATGTACCTGAGGCTACTGATAACACATACCTGAACAACTGTGATAATACTTATAATGACTGTGATAATTCTTTTAAGTTTATATGTGTTAGTCAAAGTGATGTTTTGTGTTACATGGCTAAAATTAAATCTGACGCAATTGGTCTGGACGGCATCGACCCTAAATTTATTAAGATATGTGACTTATTTATTCTTCCCTATCTGACACATATTCTTAATTCTGCAATTACCCAATCTATATTTCCTGACAAGTGGAAATCTGCAAAAATTATTCCGATACATAAAGGCAAAAATGAATTCAGACCCATCGCTATTCTTTCCTATTTCTCAAAAATACTAGAGCAAATAATGGCGTCTCAAATCAAAGATCATCTTTGCACAAATAATCTACTAAATGAAAGACAGTCAGGTTTTAGAAAAAATAGGAGCGCAACCACAGCCATACTTAAGGTCACGGAAGATATAAGACAGCAATTGGACGATAGCCGCATAACGCTCTTGACGCTTTTAGACTTTAGCAAAGCATTTGACACGGTCAATCACAACTTACTCTGTGCTAAACTATCAAGTATGTTCAAGTTTTCTAATACCTCTATTAAGTTTATGTCATCGTACCTTGTTAATCGATGTCAGTCAGTAGTAGTCTCGTCCAAAACCTCCCAAATGTTGCATGTTAAACGTGGCGTACCCCAAGGCTCAATCCTGGGGCCTCTGCTGTTTTCCATGTATATCAATGATTTGCCCAGTGTTCTATGTAGAAGTGAAGTCCATATGTATGCAGACGATGTTCAAATGTATATAAGTAGTTCCTTGTCCGAAATAAATGAATGTATTAATGTGTGTAATAGTGAATTGTCATGTCTAAATAACTGGTCCAAACGAAATGGTCTATGTCTGAATCCAAAAAAAACAAAATGCATGTTAATGTATAAAAAGAAAATTTGTACCACAAATCTGCCACAAATTACTATAGACGATACACCCATAGAATATGTAGATCATGCCGAAAACCTTGGGTACACTCTAAATTATGACTTGTCGTGGAAGAAACATGTATGCAAAGTTGCTGGAAAGACATATGGAAAATTAAGAGCCCTCTCTTACACACGCACATGTCTACCTCTTTCCATACGTCTCCTTTTAGCCAAATCCTACTTAGCTCCTACCCTATTTTATGGTATTGAGTTATTTGGGCAGTGTGACTCAGCAAGTCAGAATAAAATTAAAGTGGCATATAATAGCATAGCCCGCTATGTTTTCAACAGAAGACGAACGGACAGCATCACCAATTTCGCAAATAAAATATTTGACTTAAAATTAGATTTATACATTACTCTTAGGACCCTTATATTCGTACATAAGTTAATAACGACCAAAGAGCCTTTGTATCTGTTTTCAATGTTTAAATTTTGTGTATCCAGAAGGACATCAAACATAGTGTGTGCCAGGACAAAAATTGCCAAGTCAGACCACCACTTTTTTATTGCAGCTGTCCGTCATTGGAACTCGCTACCTGTTGAGATTAAGACAATTAAGAGTGCAACGCTATTTAAAACCAAGCTACGTACACACCTTCAAACCAATAGTTTATAAAGCCAATGGCATAAAATAAAATAAAAACCAAAGCAAAATAAAAATCTAACTAATAATAATTTACATATAATTTAAATTCATGTAATCTAAATCTTTCTAATTCAAATTTTAATTTAAATTTAAATTTTAACTTAAGTTAATTTTGTTTTTTCTTTAATTTATTAATCTGTAGTGACTAATGCAATAATTTATAAGTTTTATACTTGTAGCATTAGGATAAAATATCTAAATAAA
>JAWNNJ010000165.1:0-13358 GCA_035045125.1 Hypselothyrea guttata
ACAACTCTATCTACACGCATTACAATAGCATTTAAGACAATAAGCGGTACGCAATTTGGCAGCTGCTTTTGGGAGCATTTATTGGATTTTATGCTGGCTTTTTGGCTTGGTTGAGGCTCTGCGCTATTTATAGACTCTACTCCCTTCCTCACTCCTTTCCTGCCCCTTTCCCCCTCACACCCGCACACCTGCTTGCGGCGCAACAGTTGTAACTGCGACTATTTATAGCAAATGTGCGCTGCGTAAAAGCCCCGCCAGCATCGAGCGCCATTCTAAATTTAGCTGCAGCCATTTTGCTGCAAGTTGTGCCTGTTCTCTCCCCCTCCTCCCTCACTCCGCTGCAACTTTCATATTGATATAAGTTTGCAGCGCTTGCTTTGAGTGCCGCAAACGGTTTTTAGCTTTTCTTCATAGTTTTTGAGTGCATTTTTGCTTTCGTTTCAATAAAAAATGCGCTGAATGCAGTTTGTTTTCACCACACCAAAAGCCAAATGCAATTGTTCAACTTGAGCATTTTATTTACGCATTTTGCATTTTGCATTTCTGGTATTTCTTGTAAGCTCCATACTCGTGTGCCCTCTGAGTTGCTTTTATATTTGCGCTGTCTAGCTCAGTTTGCTTTTAACATAACCCATTTCGTCGCCTGTTTTTTGCGCACAATTACGCAACAACAAGCACAACAATAAAAGAGTACAAGCAAAGTATTGTAAATAAGCTATGATGGAGCAATAGATACGCTGTGAAAATTTGGAAGCTTCGAAAGTTACAGCTACGTGAGACGTTGTGAATTTCATTTTGAATTTTTTAACGTTTTGTAATTATATTTTATCGCTGTCGATTAGCAATGCTTTGGCGCAGTTATCGAAACAGAAGTTAAATGATATCGATGAGCCAAGGCATCGCTGCCTGGAAGTATCGCATTTAAAAAGCTATAACATGAAATTCATGAATTTAAAGTTTAATTAATTATTTAAATTAAGAACATAACAAATAATTGTGTATAAAAAAATTCTTTGCCTTTTATGTCAGTCTAACCCTTTTTTGTGCTTGTGTATTTACAGGGTATAAGCAAAAGCAAGCAAGAAGCATTGCTCGTAATCAGAAAGACGTAAAAATTTCTACAAGCAGGTAACAAAAATATTTGAAATTGCTTTTCGCTTGCTGCCATAACCTTTCACTTTGCTTTACCCCCGCACTCTCGAGCTGCCCTTTAACCTGCTCCCCTGCCCCGCTGCTCTCCTCTTCTATTGCTACTTCTTTTTGCCTTTTGCTTTGGCATTTCGTCTGCTCTAATGGCATAAATTTAGGGAATCGTCTCCTGCCTCTTGCCTCCTGTCGCTGTCTCTTGCTCTGGCTCCCACGCACTTGGCTTGAGTTTTTAGGTTTGGCTACGCTTGGAGCTCTTAACGACGGCAAGTAGACGCTGGGACGCGTCGCTACTGACATTTTTTTCTACAGTTATTTATTTATATGATTGCTGTTGTTGTTGTTGTTGTACGCGTCACGTTGCGTTGATAAGGTTAATTGCCCATTTCTTTGCTTTGCCTAAAATTTCTCAGCTTGTTATACAGCGATTTCTTCAGGCAGTCCCTGCCACATATCGAATGCTGTCCCCTCATCAATAATTGAAATATGTTATTCATGCACAGCAGGACAACCGTACAACGAAATAACGGTACAGCAGGATATCCGGACAACGGACAGAACATGTGTGACACAGGTCAATGTTAGAGCGAAGCATACGAATTTTTGTTGTCAAGCCGAGCACAAATATTCCATCAATGGTATTCAATTTCATCTCATTATGAACCAGAAATCTCCGTCCAACTATAAATACATAATAGGACAGCTTTCTCCCCCATATATATGGGCAATTCAAGGACATTAGAGCCAAGGTTGGGGAGATTATCTAAAGTATACGCTTTCATGCTGCGCAGAAATTTAATTGAATCTCCCGTTACAATTGAATTAGCTAAACAGCCAGCTGAATATTCATGAGCTTCGTTTTGATTGGCTGCGAGTATCGAATAACTTTCGAGTACCCGAATAGTTTGAGCTCAGCTCAAGTGGATGCCAACGATACGTGTGCTTGATCTTTGAGACTTTCAAGTTCGCACTTAATTAATTAAAAGTGTAAAGCAATATACAATAAGAAGAGATTGGCTTTTCATGCGGAATTACAGAAAACAGACTGGAAATGTGTCGTCTTTAACCCTTTTTTTTCAAACGGCATTATTTCCAGCAGCACTTTTTTGTGCAAAAGCAGCTTATGTTGAAGTTGTTTTTATCGATTGTGGAATTGTTTGAAAGCATAAGCTACAAACAGCATTATCAAGCGAAGTGCATTATGAACAGCAAAGTGCAAAGTCTCTTGTTTAGCAAACTTATTTGAATTAATAAATGTAGATTTATTTATTGCTTAGTTTATAATTTTATTATGTATTGGGTTAAGGCTTAAATTAACAATGTTTTTTCCACTTAAATGTCTTTCTTAAGAATGTTACAATGTTACAGCAGCAACTAAAATTTGGCACTCCGCAAAACACGTCTGCTCTTTGCGTCCTCGGCTCTCGACTTACGCTCACCGATCACCCAGTATCGATACCAAATTTTTAGGGCTGCATAGCTACGATACCAGGACTGCATTGCTACGATACCAGGGCTGCATTGTACCGATTGCCACTACGGGTTACCCTGCCTAAATCGGTTCCCACATTCGGCCCTCCTGACTGAACATTCGCCTCGAATAGTTCAGACCACGGTTTCATATACTCTGCAACTGTAGTTGTTTTTAACGGTCCTTCAGTATCTTCTACCCTCTCAACTTCATATCTTCCGTGATCTTTTATCTGAACTACCTTGTACGGCCCCAAATACTTGCCTTTCAACTTAAGACCTACTCCATACTGTGTTCTTTTTATAGCAACCAAATCATTAATAATGTACTGTTTCTCTTGTTTTCTCTTTATATCAAACGCCTTCTTATTTTCTTCCTGTATTAACTTAATGTTTTCACGGGCTTCTTGCCGATACTTTTCACGCTCTTCGTTTAATTCTTGAATCTTAAATTCACTTAACAAATCTTTCAACTCCTTATTATCAGATACACGCATGTCTACTCCTGTAATCAACTTAAAAGGTGTCACTTTAGTGCTTCTAGGCTCTGTGTTATTAATAACCTGCTGCACTTGTCCTAAATATTTGTACCAAAAAGCTGGGTTGTCAATACTGAGTTTGGATAACATAGGAACTACTAACTTATGCATCCTCTCAACTTGGCCGTTCCCACGAGGAACACCGGTGGCTATAAGCAAATGTTGAATGTTTTGGTCTTCACAGTACTCTCTAAAAGAATTCGAAGTAAAAGCAGCGCCTCTATCTGAAATAATCCTGTAGGGATTACCAAAGTTAACTGCTTGTTTTCTCAAACACTCCAAAACCTCTTCAACACCCGTGCTACGGGTCGGATACAACCACACATATTTGGAAAACCCATCGACCACTACAAAAATGTGATTATAGCGCTTATTAGTTAATTCCATTGGCCCAACATGGTCAATATGGTAAGTAATAAATGGTAAATCGCCCTTGTCGATTGCTGTCATGAACCCTTCCTTTTTTCCACATTTTGCATTTACTATAATGCAACGAACACAACTATCGACAATTCTAACTACTTTTCCCTTCAGTTTCGGAATGAAATATGATTTCTCTACCAAATCCTGTGTTTTCCTAGCTGAGTAATGACCTTGCTTATGAGCATTAGTAATTATTTCAACTTCCATTTGAGCAGGGACGACTATGAGTTCTTTATTTGGATTCTTGAACAAAACTTGATTCTCCATGTAAAAATCCTCATACGAATCCTTCTTAACCAATTCTCTAACAGCACTAACCCATTCATCTCGTAGCTGTGCCTCCCTTAAGCGATGAATCAAACTATCCGTTAGCAAGAAACAAGAAACTCGGCTTAAAGCATCAGCATGCCTTAACTTGGCTCCTGAACGATGTTCTATTTTGTAGTCAAAATCTTGCAAGTATAATGCCCAACGTGCTACTCTTAAAGGAACCTCTTTCTTTTTCATGGTCATCGTGAATGCGTTACAGTCAGTAACTATGGTAAAAGGTATGCCAAGAACATATACACGCCATTTTATCAAAGCTGCTATAATTGCCAACACCTCTAGCTCATACGAATTGTAATTCTCTTCACATGATTTAGTTTTCCGACTCATAAACTGGATAGGGTGAAACATATTGTCTTCCGGGTCTTTTTGCAACAATACTGCTCCATACCCATATTTCGACGCGTCCGTATGAATCTCTGTTTGCAACTTTGGATTATACAACTTCAATACTGGTTCACTTATCAATGCTAACTTCAGTTCTTCAAACGCTTTTTCCTGAACTTTTGTAAATTCAAACTTTGCATCTTGTCTTAAAAGATCAGACAACGGCTTTGCAATGGCTGCATATCCATTGATAAATCTCCTAAAATACGATGTCAATCCTAAGAAACGTTGAATAGTTTTCTTATCTCGCGGCATGGGAAAATCAGTGACGGCCTGTACCTTTTCTTTCCCTGGAGTAATGGTACCTCCTTGAACGATGTAACCCAAGAAATTTACTTTCTCCTGCAAAACTTGGCATTTACTCCAATTAATTCTTAGCCCATTCTTTGAAGATACGTCTAATACTCGCTTCAATTTATCCAAACCCTCATCAAAATCGTTACTAGGCACAATAACATCGTCCATGTACAACACTACATCATTACTAGCAACCAACTCTCTCAAAACCGCCATAATGAACCTAGTAAAAACAGCCGGCGAATTCGAAATACCAAACGGTACAAACAAGAATTCGTATTGCCCACTTTGGGTCACGAATGACGTATATTTTCGAGAACCTGGTTCAACGGGCACATGGAAGAAACCATTTGTCAGGTCTAAGGTTGTATATACCTTCGCATTCTGAAGTTTATCCAGCACATTGTCCATGTGTGCCATCGGAAAATTGTCACGTACGATTTTCTCGTTCAACTTGCGATAATCGCAGCAAAGACGCTTTTTCCCATTCTTTTTAGCTACCAAGACCACCGGTGAAGCATACTCGGATGTACTTGGCTGTACTATTCCTTCTTCTAACCATTCTCGTACCTGTTCATCTACCACGTTTTGGTCACAATATGGTAAGCGCCTTGGATGCTGATAAACTGGGACCTCATCTTTTAGAATTAACTTCATCTCGACAGGAGCATTTACGTTACGCGTTGGTATATAGCCTTCGATCATCTCTACAACCATGCTAGCTTGAGATTGGCTAAGATGCGATAGATCTACCTTGGTAGTCGCAGATAGCTCTTCAACACACATGCTTTTGAATTCGTCCACTATAATATTTTGCACGTTCTTACACTTTTCGTCATCTTCCTGATCCACCCTACGAATGAATTGCGTACCACCTTTGGTCACCTTCATGTCTACGACATCTAAAATGGTCCTGCCCAGAATGGCATCGAAACTCATATCCTCATCTGGAATTATATGGAATTCAACCTGCATCGATATATCTTCGATTCGCACCGATATTGAAATACTTCCGAAAGTTAAAACCTGACTTTCTCCTATTCCAGTCAGACACTTTCCTTTTCCAGTTATTTCTACATCACCAAGACTCAGGAAAACTTGCCTACGCATCAAGCACATATCAGCTCCAGTATCAACCAATCCTTTAAACACCGCCTTTTTGTATTTGATGTTCTTCAATTCAAGACCTGATGGAGTGAATTCACTACTCGACTGCACAACTGATTTGCTATCTTGGACAACATTCGCCTTTTCCTTCTTAATCTCGGCCGTACATTGTGCAGCTCGATGTCCTGCTTGACCACATTTGAAACAAGCAAAATCTCTTTTCTTACAGTCCCTCATTAAATGTGAACTATCGCCGCACTTATAACATTTCCTGCCTGAAAATGATTTAACTTCGCTTTTTCTCTGATCCTTTTTTTCTTCGAAATGTTCCTCAGTTTTCTTTGCGAATTTGTACGCAGATTGTGCCTTTTGATATACCTCAATTTGGAACTTGAGATCTTCAATCTTTCTGGCCTGATACAGCATGATCTTATTCGCCCTAGAGTCTGGAATCCCTTTTATGAAGTAATCGATCAGACTAGCCTCATCAACATCAACGGGCTTCGCTATATCCTTCAAAGCATATAAATATTCGAAGAGACTCTCGCCTTTCTTCTGCTGACGCTGATCTAATCGTCTATGCACCTCAGCTGACGATACTTTAACAGAAAACTCTTTCCTCAATTTTGACTTCAAAACAGTCCAACTACGGATGTCTACCTCGCTACGTACAAATAATTTTGCCGCTCCTGTTAGCAGCTGCTTTGAGTAAATAAAAAGCTGTAACTCACTCCACTGAACTGTGAGCGCACAGCTTTCTAATTCCTCAATCCACTGTTCTACATCAGGACTGCCTGTTCCGGAAAAATTGGTAACACTGCCTTCAACATCTTTTAGAGTGAACCATGAACGACTAGCACCTTCAACAAATTCGCGCGCTGTACCTACTGATTGGGCTTCATCTGAGTCACTTTCATCTTCATCTTGAATACCATAATGCGTAAGCAATCTGTTCTGCAACTCCCTTTTTCGTCCAGCTGTTGGCAACGCTAACTGTACTAACTTTGCCCTCAAGTCGGATACACGGAGTGCCAGAATCTCGTTAAGCTGCATTATGAAGTTATGTTACAAAAGAATCGTTATATTAAAATTAAAGAAATTAAATATATGTAAATATTATCAACTAAAATAATTCGACGCCTCTATTAGGTTAGGTTAATTTTAACCCTTGTTGTCGCCACTCACACCAGCTCTGCCTCTGCCGACGCTCACACCAGCTCTGCCTCTGCCGACGCTCGCACCAGCTCTGCCTCTGCCGACGCTCGCACCAGCTCTGCCTCTGCCGACGTACGCACTGGCTCTGCCTCTGCCGACGCACGCACAAGCTCTGCCTCTGCCGACACACGCACAAGTTCTGTCTCTGCTGACGCTCACACCAGCTCTGCCTCTGCCGACGCTCGCACAAGCTCTGCCTCTGCTGACGTACGCACCAGCTCTGCCTCTGCCGATCGTGCCAAATTTCTGTGGAACAACGCAATTCCTGTGAATTGCTGGCGCCACACTGCCGTTGCGTTCGTTTTTGTCTCTGCCGACGCTTGCACCAGCTCGAAACGCACCAAGCTCTGCTTCTTCTAACGCTCGCACCAAGCTCTGCTGCTGACGCTGCCAATACACGTACCAAGCTCTGCTCCTGACGCTAACAACATGCGTACCAAGCTCTGCTCCTGACGTTATCCACACTCGTACTCAGCTCTGCTTCTGACGAACGCTCCAAGCTCTGCTTCTGCCGACGTACCCACTAGCTCTGCCGATCTTGCCAAATTTCTTTTGAACCACGCAATTCCTGGGAATTGCTGGCGCCACACTGCCGTTGCTTTCGTTTTTGTCTCCGCCGCTATTTGTCTCTGTCACTCTTTCGCACAGCACGATGTATAGCGTTTTGCACTTTAGCCTTAATCCCGGACGAGCCCCCAATTTGTAGATTTATTTATTGCTTAGTTTATAATTTTATTATGTATTGGGTTAAGGCTTAAATTAACAATGTTTTTTCCACTTAAATGTCTTTCTTAAGAATGTTACAATGTTACAGCAGCAACTAAAATTTGGCACTCCGCAAAACACGTCTGCTCTTTGCGTCCTCGGCTCTCGACTTACGCTCACCGATCACCCAGTATCGATACCAAATTTTTAGGGCTGCATAGCTACGATACCAGGACTGCATTGCTACGATACCAGGGCTGCATTGTACCGATTGCCACTACGGGTTACCCTGCCTAAATCGGTTCCCACACATATAACACTTGAAAAAAATACAACAGAATTTTAAGTTAGTGCAAATGGTAAATGGATGTAAAGTATATATATTCGTAATTAGGGCGACAAACGGAGTCAATTTAGCCATGTCCCACTGTCCACTTAGATCCATGCGACATCTGGAACACAATTAAAGACATAGACACAATTTCTGGTATTTAAGATTTTAGATTTTATATTGTTTTTAGACCCTACACTAAAAAAGTAAAAGGATCTATTAATTTACATGACATATGTGTGTAACACCCGAACGAATAGTGGTAGACCCTACATTCTGACTCAGGACGACGAGCTACGTAGATATAGCCATGTCCGTATGTCCGTCTGTCCGTCCGTATGAAAATCTAGATCTCAGCAGTTTTTGGAGGTAGATATACCATTTTCGAGAAGAGCATATAATGAAGTCAACTCTCGCAGAAAGAAGACAGAACTAGTCGACAAGTTTTATTAAAGTTCTCTATATGGATCCAAATAAAACCAAGCACAAAACTTATTTACACAGAGCAATCAGCAACGCCTTTCGGTCCTAAACATTTTTGAAAAGCACTAACTTGATGGTCTCTCTTAGGAGCCAGTATAAAAGTTACTTCCGGTAGCCAGGCGGCGTCTGAAAAGGATAACAAAACTATTAAAATGCCGGCGACATCATATATTTTGTTGGTTCTCTATTTCTTTGTATCTCTTTCTCTTTCTCTAACTCTTGTTTCGCCTGTCTCTCTAACTCCATGTTTATTGTTTTATTTTGTTACGTTTGGTTCTTGAATACTTTTATTTTGTGCTATGCCGGAAATAGAAATCTTTTAGCGGAGAATTGTGATATAAATTTTTCACTTTACCAACAAGTTCATGTTGTCCACGTCCTGTAAAATTATTGCTGCTTCACTATGGGGAAAACGACCAAATTAGAGGGTAAAAATTTTGATGTATACCGTGTAAACTCTGCGTCCCACTTATTAAGATCACACGAAATACTGCAAAAATATTCGTAGGTAAAATTGAGCCTTTTCTGGGGTACGCATTTAGGATCGTACTCCGAGAGAGTGAGAAAGACAACGCATGTACATATATTCTTGTATATATTGCATATTGTTTAAAAACTTGTATCTTCATTTGCCAATTTCTATGAGATTTTGAGGCTAGACATGGCTAGATCAACTTAACTCGTAATCCTGTTGAAAAATACACATGCTTTGTGGGGTCTGCCACGGCTCCTTCCTTCTGCCTATTGTACAAAGTTATTAACCGTGCTCATATTTATTCTATGGGAACATTGTATCAATTTCGTTGAACTTTTGTCTGACAATGCCATATGTGCATAAAATTATCACTGAATGGATAATGGTATGATAATGATATTTTGACACAATATAGATTATCAACCAACGAACATTACCACATAATTAACTCAAAAATTGCGTTTTTTGAGTTAGGACACTTTTCTGGTAAATGAGCAATATATACTTTGTGGGGCTTGCCACGCCTCTTTCTGCATGTTACGCGTATTTGCAAAATTTTATTACACCTTGCTCTTACCCATGAGTACATGGTGAAACACAAAATAGTGGTATTAAATCGCTTGCGTGTCAAATTAAAAAAAAAATTCTTATAATCACAAACTTTGAGTATAGACCCTAGGTTGTGTGACTGTAGTCAGGTTATGCCGATTGGAATGGACGTAGATACAATGTCGCTCTAAGATACGCTTGATTTTGGGAAGACAAAAATTATAATGAAATGCAGAATTAATGTTAAATGATAAATGAATAACATTATCTAAAAGTCATACCAAAACTAATTTTACTGGACTTTAACCTTATAAAGTTTTACCCTGAGGCCCCATTTTGCCCATTGTGCGCCTGCAGCTCAGTCGTGCGTGCGGCCCAAATGATGCGAAACGACTACCCTTGGAATTCGTCCGGCCTCGTCCTCGATGGGGCTCGGACATTTGGTTTTAGTTCTTTTAGCGATTAAGCAAAAAAGCGTGTGTCTGGTCTCTTGCCCACGGCATTGCTCGTTCTCAATCCCAGGAATTTTAGAGGCTCTCTAACAACTTTATTTCGGTTTCATTGTTGCTGTTCCCGTTGCTATGCGCTCATATTTAGCTTTGAATTTATTTGTTGTGTTTCAGCACCGTCAAGTATTAAAATTTTTGAATCTTTTTATAGTCACTAACGAGCACTTGGCACTTCTGTTATTCTATTACACATTGAATGTTGAGAATAACTTATTCACTATTGTATATATTGTTTTATTATTTTATTAATTACCATTTGTAGGTATCTTGTTTTTTATAGAAGCGTTACATTGAATTTCCCAAGAAATCGCATAATTACATTGCGCTAAAAATCTATTCTCAGTAAAAAGAATCGATTGAATCTTCGAAAAAAAGAATCGATTGCATAAATCGTAATTGAATCGAAACCCAGCTCTTCTGTAAGCGTATGCGTGTCTTTCAACTAAGCGAGTGCAATTAAGCAAACTGTCTGTGACATACCTCGCTGTTTCGTATCCGATCGTATTGAAATACAGCGTCGGTGGAGAACGCTATAATTACACACATGCTAAATTATAAGTCGGCAACTTTAATATTGGGGTTGCTTTCGAGCGTAAAACTTACGAGATCTATGAGGTATGTAAGTTTTTTTTGTGATTTGTGGTGGAACACAAACAAAAACTCGATGTTTACTGAATAGGAGAACTTGAATTCCGAATATGGTGTATATAGCTTATATAGTTGCTTGTAGGTGTTTATACGGACGAATAGACGGACAGACGGACATGGCTTTATCGACTCAACTCGTAGTCCTGATCAAGAATATATACATATACTGTGTGGGGTCTGGCACGCCTCCTTCTGGGTGCAGCACGTATTTCCCACGTGCACTAACTCAATAGACCGTTTTTTACTTTTTTAAAGTAATGGGTCCAATTAAAATCTTGCATATCACGCTCGTTTTACGCTCTAGTCACAACAACAAGAGTAATATTGCACGTATAATGCTATGTTATTCAGAATATATTATTTTCGCATTGTGTTTTTTTATTAAATATAGGAGTATACTGTCGAGACTGTTGTGTTGTTATTGTTTTTGTGAATGCGCTGTGATTCGCTTAATGCATACAGATTGCAGTAGGAGCAGAAGCAGCAGCTGAAGCTATAACAACAGACGGCAACAATTTAATAAATCAATTCATCAAATGTCAGCATGAACGCGGGCGAAACAAGGACCCCACGTAGCACCACCATCAAAAACAATAACAAGAAACTCCAACTGCTATACCATAAATAGTAGCTGAGTCTGGTACGTTTTTGCTGAAAAACGCTTTGGGATTCATCAGCAAGCTTAGACCTGCTGCACAGTAACAGTAGCATCAGCAAAGAAACTTGTTTTATTGCAGGAGGCAATAATTTCCCATTTCCTGTGAGCGAGTCATCAAACTGATTCTAGTTCCCTCTGCTATAAAAAGTAAACATTTTTATAATTGTAATTTGGGGCTTTTGTTTATAAATTGTACTTCATGTCGAAAACAATTATCTTGTGACGTTGTTTTCATTTAATGTAACCATGTGCTACGCCCTTCCTGATTTTTTTTTGCCTGCCCTAGAGTTTTGTTTACAAATATGCCTTTATTATTAATATTTGTCATCATTTACAGTCAGTAAGTGTAATTAAAAGAATATCTCTATTATTGAAAGCACATAAGAGATGTTTTTACTGACACATTGGATCAGGTGGAAAGCTACGGATAAGCGCGCCACTAACAGCTAATAAAAACCATGAAGACCCGACGCAGCTCCCCCTTCCATGTTGAATTTGCATTGCAGCTGGGTTTAAAGGGGTCACAGCCATGATTTTATTTTGTCTGCCTTTTCTTTTGCAATTTTAATGGGCACCCTTTATGCTCCCATCGCAGCCGTCCGGTAGCTCAGCATGCAGCGGTTATTAAATAAAGTTTTATGTGAACAATAAAATGCTTTTAGGCCCTTGGCTTTTCCGCAGGCTGTAACGAATGCGGCAAGAGTTTTTGGGGAACGGAAAATGTATGGAAAAACAAAGATTCAACACATCAAGGCTGAGCATTTAAAATTAAACTAGAGATTGTATTTTGTGTTGTAATTTAAATTAAAAGTATACTATTCGCGTATGCATAATGTGTCAAAATCTAAAAATTTAGATTTTTCCAGCTTAAAAAAATGCTAATTAAAAAAGAAATAAATTTAATAAAAACAAGAAATCCTCTTTTAATATCTGTAATGAAACAGTCACTAAGCTCGCAAAACCTTAATGATGATAACAAATTAGATGATGATAAATTAAAATGTGTGGACGTCGTATTAAAAATAATAATAATAGTTTGGTACACCTGTTGTATAATTTTTCTGCCATTACAAATTTTCAACAATTTGTTTTTCATATTTCTCAAAAAGTAATTTGGAAAACAAACTATGACCGTATAACATTCGTCCTAACAGATCATTTTTTGTCATAAACGAAAACAGCATTTAACACTCATTTGGAAACCCAACAAAAACAATAAGTGGAGTTAGCTCTGTGTCCTGGTTCTCTTTGGGAAATCAGATAATTTGTCACACACATTTGATTTAATGTCAGAGATTACATTGATTTAAAATATTTGTATAAGCAAAACCATATTTGAAAGGGTTGGTCATAAATTATTTGTTATTTAACTAATAGCTAGAATCAAAGCATTCCTTGTTAAATTGGTATTTTGTCTTTATTAAATCTAAAACCAGAGGTATAATGGGTTTAAGGAAATAGCGTGCCCAAATGTTATAATACACTTTACTATATGAACAAATTTATGGAACTGCTTTAAAGGTCGAATTACCCATCGTGATAGAAGTACATTTAATTTTCCCCTTAATACGTCATTTGGATTGGTTTTATTAACTAATCATCTCATTGTTTCAGATATACTAAATCTTTTTTTTTTCTTATAGACCACGCAGATACCATAATGATAATAAAGATAAATGTAAATTAAATTCAAACGCTAAAACAATAATTCATTAAATTACACTGGGCGAAAATTTTTTCGAAAGTCGAGACCTTTAAAATTTAATTTTCGATTGCCAAGCGTTTTGGAGCACTGATTTCAAAAATCGACACCAAAAAATTATTTAACCATACGTTTTCCAGATATCGGGCAATATACATTTGGTCGATGGTGGGTGCATATAAACAACCATAAAATCGGAACTGTTCAACATATCACCGTTATTTTTGGTTTGAATGAAAGATTAAAGTTGCCCTCACATATTCTTAATACATTGTAAGAAGCTTAGACGCATAGTTTGCTCCCTACATGAAAACTACCGCACTTGCAATCACATTTCTTGAACATTTTTCAACTTCAGACGTAAAATTATTGGCAAAATCGATTAAA